>JBAMYA010045444.1:0-11715 GCA_037176975.1 Arrhamphus sclerolepis
TGACCTGGTTCACACCATCACTCCATCTCGCTGCCTCAGATCTTCCTCCACTCTCTCTCTTTCTGTCCCTTCTTTCCATCTTGCCACCATGGGGAGCAGGGCCTTCAGCTGCTCTGTTCCTCGGCTATTGAATTTATTACCTACCGACTGAAGGAACATCACTTCCTTTTCACTCTTTAAATCAAAACTCATCTATTCAGACTAGCATACTTATCATAACTGGTTCCTTTTGCCATTTCACTGTGGATTGCCTTTTTTAGATTGTGTGTTTTATGCTTGTTATTTTAATATTGCATTGTGTACAGTGTCCTTGAGTGCTTTGAAAGGTGCTTTTTCAAATAAAATGTATCATTATTATTATTATGTCGTGAATCGGTCGATAATTATTTTACAGCATGTTATACTGCTTGAACATACGCTGAATCATGGCTACAACAGAACATTTTCTCTAAACGCAGCATTATTGCATCATCACGTCATAAGCAGGTTGCTGCTAATGTGCTAGTGCACTGATGACTTGATTTTATTTCCAAACATGCAAGTGCATTGTGAACACGTCACATTCTATTCTGAAACATGAAGAAAACAAATTCTCATTTGCTGCTACATACAAAAAGAAATAAAAATGAATATTAAGCTGCTCAAAGGATTCTGGGCATTAACTGACTTTTTTAAGCTATTATTTTGAACACAACTGTTAAATATCACAACACATACTCATTTCAGGGCTCATTACAGAGTGTGTCTATTATCTCTAGTGTATTGTTTCTGAAAGTGAGAGATGTCGTTCTGTAGAGTTCACATTCACAGCTAATGAAGGTATTTAAAGTTTTAAAGGAGCTTCATTCTCTGGATATTTGGTTCAGTTTATATGTGAATGAGATGCGCTGGTTGTAATGCTTTTGCTGTCCTGTCAGCTGAAAACCTTCTCGTTATATTGTCCAATGAAGATATCAGATTTGGTGATTTCTAAACTGCAACCAAACAGCCTGAATTGAAGTTTCTAAACAGCCTCCACAGTCTGATTAACTCCAACTACGCACCAGAGAGTCCCAGTTAACTTGAGCCCTTTCTGATATCATTATTACAAGAGGTGTTGGACGTTTCCCATCCTGACCATGTGTGCTTGAAAACATGCAGTTGACAGCTGGTCCGTGCCATGCTGCGCCATCTGGATCCTCACAGACTGGCATCTCAACAGGTCAGCCAAAACCAGCAGAGGGCTTTTATCACGGCACTTATGTCCTCCCTCAATGAGGAGCGGGGGTGGGGGGTGGGGGTGCCTCCTGGCTGAAAGCCATCTAACTGTTAATACATGTTCACACCCCGCTGTTCACAGTAGAAAAGGCAACACTTAACTCTGCAGGTGGTAGACGTAAGTTAAATAATAGTAGTAATAATACATTTCATTTGTACAGCGCTTTTAAAGAAACTCAAAGGCACTTTACAAGGAATAGAACAAAATTCATAAAATTAGAGTATAAAAAAACAAAACTTAAAAGAATCAAACAAAAGTCAGGACATTTAATTACATACACAGAACAGGACAATAATCACACATTAAAAGCAATTTTAAAAAGGTGGTTTTGAGGTGAGATTTGAATGTGGGTAGATCTGTACAGTCACGGATGTGTTTGGGGAGAGAGTTCCAGAAGGTGGGAGCAGCTGTGGAAAACTTTCCCCAGGTCCGGTGCTTGGTTCTGGGTGCTGGAGATAGGAGGTTGGACGGAGTGTGATGGTGGAGGAGGTCAGTGAAGTAGCAAGCAAGGAGGTTATGGAGGACTTTGAAGTGGATGCACTGAGGGACAGGGAGCCAGTGGAGCTTCTGGAGGACTGGGGTGATGAGCCATAGAGGATACTGTTGCAGCCTGCATGTAATGAAGGCGTGGATGAGAGTTTCAGCAGCAGAGAAGGGGAGTGATGGGCGGAGACAGGCAATATGTTTTAGGTAGAAGAAGGCAGTCCTTGAGATGTGGTTGATGTGGTGTTTGAAGGAGAGGTTGTTGTCGAAGATGACTCAGAGGTTGCAGATGTGGTTGAAATATTCTCCACAAGGTGGAGTTGTCGATGGTGAGTCTGAAGTTGGGCGGTTTCGGTGAGGAATTTTTGGGTCCGATGATGTCAGAGAGGGAGGGGGCGGTGACGGCAGTAGTCAGATTACTGTTAATGGTGTCTATTTTATTTTGGGAAAAAGACAGGAAGGCATTGCGCTTATTGACTGTGTGTTTACAGTTATTTTATTGTGGAGAAGAGAGCCTTGGGTTGCACGAGTCAGGGTGTATGAGGTGGGCCGAGCTGAGTTGAGGGCATCTTTGTGTTGGTGGAGGTGGTCAGTGTAGGCTTGGTGGTGAACAGTTAGACCAGTGTTCTTGCTTTCAAGCAGATGCTTGTGGGTTTTCATTTAGTGGAGTTCAGGGGGGTACCAGGGAGCTGAGTGCCAGCCAGCAGATCGAGACAGAGGATAGTATGTGGTTATAATAGGTCACAAGGTCGGTGGATTTGTGAGATGACGGGAGGGGAGACAGACATTTTGGTGCTGACGGAGGCTGAGAGATGGATTTGAGGTTTCTGAAGGTTATTTTATGTTTATCTTTGGAGATGGGGATGTTGATATCCACGATGATTGCCAGGTGGTCAGAGATGTTGAGGTTGAGGCTGGAGAGCTGATATATTGTGAGGCCAGATGAGCAGACAAGATCCAGGATGTGGCCACGGGTGTGAGTTGGGAGGTTGACGTGTTGTGTGAAGTTGAAGCAGTGTAGCAGATCCAAGAACAGAACTTAGTGTTGTCAGTGTGGAAATTAAAATCATCCAGGAGGAGAACAGAAGGTGAAATGGCACAAAGCTGAGTCAGAAAATCAGAGAAATCTGAGAGAAATGAGGGGTTTGACTTGGAGAGGTGATGGAACGAGGGAACTTCAGGAATGGAGAGGGATGTTGTTTTGATGTCCTTTCTACGTACAGCTGCAACGCCACCTCCTCGCCCCTCAGGACAAGCTTTCTTGATGTATGTGAAGCCGGGGGGTGTGGTCTGATTTAGTGAGAAGTAGTCCAGGGGTTTGTGCCAGGTTTCAGTGAGACAGAGGAAATCCAAAGTCTTATCCGTTATGAATTCACTGAGAATGAGGCCTTTATTGTTGAGAGCGCGAGTGTTAAGCAGAGCCAGTTTCAGGTGGTGCTGCTTTGTGATTGGCTTAAAGGGCTTTCCTTGCTTCAAAGTGAAATGCAAGTTGGGACAAAACTTGGATCTTCTGTCCTATGAATGACTGCTTTATAAAAGAAAGTGCTAAGATTCAGGTAGATTTAGTAGAACAAAAAAAAGATGATCCCTCTATCCCCAACTGAACTGAAGGTGTGGGGAAAAACATCACTAATGAAAGAAAAAAAGAGATGACTTTTTCAGCTGTGAGCAAAGGAGGAAAACAGAAGGAGTCGCATTTATTTATGACTTTGTACCCTTTTCTTCTGGTTTTGCTCTTCATGTCCTCATTATGCTCGTACTGTAGTTCTTCCCTGGGAGAACTTTAACGTGGCTGGCTTACATCCAAACTCTGACCGAGTCCCTCCGCTCTTTGTTTAACCTACCTCCTTAACAATGTGTAACCACCACCCTCGTTCCATTTCCTCTCTACTTCTGCTTCCTGGTGCTTTTGTAACCCCCCCACCCCCACCCCCCCCCCACCACCACCACCACCACCACCACCATGTTAGAGAAATGGGGTAGAGCTCTTAGAGGGGTGGAACCACACTGGAGGTCAAAAGCAGTCATCATGGTGGGGGTCACACACCCTTTGTCAGTGGAAGTCGTCATCTTCCTGTATAAATGTTAGACTATGTACAGTTCGGTGAATGGTTCCTGTGTCCTGGCTCGGATGGTTGAAGGTGACTGTCCCTCACACAGTTTCAGTTCTGTAATTTGTAACAGATGTGTTACAAATGGATACACATCCCTAACATCCAAGCGGTAGCATCAGTGTTGTGTAGCTATTATGTGCTTGTGCCAACTCTCTGTAAGTGCAGGCTGCAGCTTAATGAATGGAGCTCAGCAATCTATCAGTCGTTTATCATCACAGTGTCAGCATCACCGACGCTGAATTTCATTATCTTTTTTGATTATATCCCAACTGCATGGTGAACAAAGAGAAATTGAGGCATTTTATTTTAAAAATTATTTGAAATGATTGACAGACTTTATCTGTATCTATTTATCTATCTATTGGGGTACAGAACACACCTGTGTCACCTCCAAATCTTCACCATAATTTGTTTACTGAAGTCTGAAAACACTCTTAATGAGCTGTCAAAAATAATTATAAATAAAAATAATTATTTTGGTACGGTAAAAATATTTCTATATGAGCTATAATAAGCTACTGCTCATATCACATCTTTTTGTGACAGTAAATTCATTTATGTTTCTAGTTACAAATGCACCATTTTTTGAACTAAAATGTAGCAGCAGGGTCCCTCGTTGAGTGGGAAAAAATGTTGCTAAAACGTTTGGTAAGACATATTGATTCTAGATGCATTGATGATTGATTACTAATTGAATCGTAATCGAATCATGAGGTGCCCAAAGATTCCCACCCCGACTATCTATTGGTCTATTACTGTGTTTTTGTATTTTCATTCTATTATTTATTGTTGAAAAAAATCTTAGTCGTAAGGGACAACTTCTACAGTTAATAGCTATCATTTATTTTGGTGGTCGACTATTCTATGTATGTTATTTTGTTTTCTTCCAGCTTGTCAATGTGCTGCTGTAGAACAGCAACTCTGTTTCACATCACTGCCTTCACAGGCTTGTTTTTATGTAAAATGTTCCCCTTCAGCGTAGTCCTGCACCCACATCTTCAGGGCTTTCTCCTCTGAGTTCTCAGACAGAAACTACGGCTGGGCAATTAATCAAATATTAATCCAGGCTGAAACTGCTGAGAAAATTCAAATTTCTAGTGGTGCGTCTAGATTTCGAGGCTAAACAAGACATTGATGCACAACGAGTTGCTCTCACTTCCACCTTTAACAGTCGGGGGGGTGAAGAGCTGCCATGAGCAGCCTCATGAAGCCACCACTTCCTCTTGAGTCCTGTCTGTTGCTCGTTCCACACCCATCTTTTGTTGAGCGTGGAGTGCAGGTTCCTCCCAGATCGGTGGCGTGTGTATCCGTCATTATTTGTGAATTTCCTTTGAAGTTCTTTAAGTGACTCTCCAGCACCAGAAGACGACTGAACTTCAAACGAGCTCGGAGACAAAAGCAGTGGCTTGTATGAACGAGGCTGAGTGCTGTGAAGTCATCGCTGCAGCCTGTTTTATAAACGTGTTGCAAACAGGTTTATTTATTCGTTTTACACAGTTTGAGTTGAGTCTTGTTTTAGTCTTTTTTTGTTTTGTTTTTTTAACCGACTTTATCTTTTGTGATTTCTGTTTAAAAGATAGAAAAGAACAGGAAGTATAAGTTGCTAAGTTACAGAATGTGGAAAACTATTTCAGGCTTGTGATTCTCAACGTTGGAACTCTTCACTTCTATTTTTGTTCTGTGTAATTATAGTGCTTTTTCCTATTAACTCTGCAATCAGTTCAGTACATGTCATCATGTTTTTTATATTTGCTTTCCTTTTGTGAAGTTTCCATCTTTAGGATGCTTTAGCGTTTAGACTCATCTCCCACCTCTGCTTTATTTTTCATTTTTTTTCTTTGCTCTCTTCTTATTTTCTTTTTATTTCTCATCATATCCTCCTCTTTTCATCCCTTCTCTGCAGTCTTCTCTCTGTGACAGTCGAGTTTCTGATCTGTCGTTCTCGTATATTTCTTTCGTGCTCATTCGTCCTTTTCTTTCTCACAGCTCTCTTTAGTTGTCTGTCCTTTATCATCCGTTTCCCTTTTTCTCGGCTTCTCTGTGCCGCTGATGTCATCACGTCTGTTGCACTGCAGCTGGACATGAATTCATTCCCTGAGAGACTTTGGAGTAAGTTGTACGTGTTTCAGCTTGCATTTTTTTCTGTTTTGTCGGTTATGAAATTACTCCGCCATCCAATGAAACACAAATCCAGTCAGACAAGAAATGTTCTGTTTCATTAACCAGAGATAAAGATGTGTGGGGGTTCACAATATACCATCTTTATACCATTAAAAGAAAACAAAAGTGTGCTTGATGTGAGATTTAATCAGGGCAGAGAAATGGGACAGTAAACTGGTTGTGATGTATTTGGTGGTTTCCATAGCAGCCACCCGCCTGACGACAGGGACTGAATCTGTTTTTGGTTTGACACACATATATTTGTGTGTTTACAGCTTGAATAAATGCTGTTTGTGTCTGAGATTTGAGGTTGACAAAAGGATTTCAGTGATTGAACACAGACGTTGTAAAGAGGCTGATTGAGCGTTCTTTTTTTTTTTGACACAGCAGCGTTTGATCAAAGCAAAATCGATTAATGGAAAGACTTCCTTGTCAGATTGGAGGCTCGTAAATCCACATAAATGTACAACAGCGTCTGCCAGCTAGTAGAGTGCTAAAGTATTTATTGCACTATTGCAGATAATTTGGTTGGTGGCATTGGAGTGATCAGACAATGATCTACAACAGATCTATAGCGTTTAGATGTGTTTGCTGGGTTCATTGATTTACTAACTGCAGTTAAGGCGGCGCTGCTGCAGCACGTTGTCTGATGGCGTCTCTGCTTCTCTCTTGTGAAATTTCCCATTTGAAAGCTGTTTTTTCTTCCTGCTGCAGATCTGCCCATGGAATACAATCCTTCAGACCATCCGCGGGCCAGCACGATCTTCCTCAGCAAGTCCCAGACTGATGGTGAGTGGCTGCTTCTCTACAATTTACCTTTAGATTTCTCCACTTCTTGGGTTAGAAAAGGCTCGGGGCAGATGTGTTGAGCCCTTCTTTCGTTTAATTAGTGAATCACTCGTTCTATCAGGCGTTCACATGACCTACTTGAAGTAGGTCAGTACAGTCTGATGTCACGTTGAAGTCACGTCTTCCCTGAGTGTGGTAGTTGTACGAAAGCTTCCTCACGTCAGTGTTTCCAGGCGCAGAACACGACAGGTATAATGTTTAGTGGCAGAAATGTTCATCGCTATGCCGTCATCATGTCTTCATGTTTTTATGTCAGTATCCAGTCGCAGATGTAGATGAGGCCTCATCTGTGTGAGGACGCGTGTCAAACTGAAATTTGATCTGGAGTTTTCAGGAGGCCTCCCAGCAGCTGCTGCGTGTCAAAAAATAGTGATTCAGGGAACATTTGCAAAAGATTGTGCAGCAAAAAGTCAAAACTCGAGATCTTTGTGAAATCTACCCTGTTTTTTTTTTGTTGTTTTTTTTCCAAAAATTGTTATTTTAGGACAAAAAGTTGCAATTAAACAAAATTTGCACTTTTACAACTGTTTTAATTTTGAGGCAAAATATTGCAATGTTATTTTCAAAAAAAATGTAAAAATAAAGTTATTTTAGGTTAAAAAGTCACAGTTTTATGGCATTTGTCTTGATGTTTCAAAATGAGCAAAATGCATCAAAAAAGTCGACTTTGATTTTAAGAGAAAATAAAATGTGAGTTTATAACAAAAATCTCAATTTTATAACAAAGGTCAAGATTTTTGTGATATTTTAGATTTCATAACAAAAATTTAAAAAATATTTTGTTACTGAAAGAAGTGATATTGTGAAATTTGACATTTGCAACAAAAAGTCTTCTTTTTTTAATTTTAAAAATTTGCAAATTTCCTTGAAAGATTTGTGATTTTAGTACTAAAGCATTAATTTTATCATAAAAGTCACAAATTTTGTGAAATCTGAGATCTTATAGCCAAAATTAACTTTTATTTATTTTTACTTTAAGTTCAGGAACTCGTGGAAAATCCGGTTTGAGAAAGTAAAGAATAAGCGTCCCTTTAGCGGTAACCATGGTGATGATGTGGATGAAATAGTTTGACACCCCTGGTGTGGGGAAAGCTTCCAGAGAGCGTCCATCCCAGACATGCCAGGTTACTCACCAGCCCCTGAAGTTGAAAGTCAAGCAGATCTATCAATGACAAACGTCTGCTTTGTGGGGAAGAAAGCGGTTTTAGTCACGCAGAGGTGCCAGATGTGGATCTGTGGAAACACTGACAGACATGGTTTGACCCAGCTGAAAAGCTCCAAACCCCGTTTTTGATTAAAGCTGTTTGGAGCCACTAGAATGACACGAGTACGTCATGAACGAACGTGTGCAGTTCTTTTTTTTATTTTCCAGATCATGGTGCAGTTCAGACGTGATATGTTCACTGTGATGAAAGAAGCTTTTTATTACTTGCACAGACGGGAGAACGGCTGGTTCAGCTGATCAGTTCATAGCCTGAAGGCTTGTGTATTGATCTGGGACGAGATACTGAAGCGCCGTGCTCTTTTAATAGCCTGAATTAAGCTTCTTATGTGAACATCAGTTCTTTCAAACATCCTGTGCAGATAAGACATGCAGGAGACACGAGCGTCTGTGAGTGGAAGGAGCAGCCAATCGGAAGATAGATGGGGAATGAATAGAATTGTTTGTAAAATGGTCGTGTTTTACACTGCATCATTTATGACTAACTTGATGATTTGATGAACATCTGTGTCATGAACAAACAGGGAAACCTTTGTTTTTCAGTTGTGGGGCCCAACAAGAGAGGTGAGCATGCAGAAGCGTTTGCTCTGAAGCGGCTGCTAGCACCGCACCCGCTGTGTGTTTGTGCTGGGCTCTGAGAGGCAGCTCTCTTTCTACTGCTTCCTGCACTTCATGTTTGTCTTCTGGTAGCAAATTGTGTGCACTCCCTGTTGCTTATCTGCTTTCATTAATTTCACTGCACATGTTGGTCCAAGAGAGGCGCTGTTTTATTGTGAACAGGGCTCTGTAGTCGTTAGAATTGTCAACCTAATTTCCATGCCGCTGTGTTTAAGAAATTCTGTATGGAGAGATGCACACTAGATGGCAGTACTACTCCTGACCTAATGGGGGCAGCGCGTCACATAAAAGTTTCATAAACGTTTTTTTTTTTTTTTTTAGTTTTCATGTTTCAGGCTCAGCCTAAAGGTGCACAACATTGTGTTATACACCCGTATAACACAATGTTGTGCATCTTTAGTAGGCGCCGGACCGTCTCCATCCTAGCACATCATTATTAGTATCTCTTTGTTCAGTACAGCACATCTACGCGCCCCCATGTGGTCAGAAGAGGCATTGCTACATTTGTGTTGAAGATAACAGCAGTGTGTTTGAAAAAAATGAAAAATCCAGTAAAGCTCAAGATTGTATTGAAATCTGTATACAAATCAAAGCATGTGATCAAGTAAATGATCAATTAAAACTGATACATAACTTTTTCAGAAATGCTGTCATGGAAAAGAATAAATGTATCATGCTTCCAGATGACTGAATGGTCACCATGATGATTTAGGTCTTTTGGGGGCAAAATATCTGGTTCCTATTAAGTTGTAACACGTAGGACTGCTGAGTCTTTTTTTCCCTCCTCATCAGTCACTGCTCAGTGGAAAAACATGTGCATCAGTGTGAGCGTGTCCGTGTGGTCGAGATGCAGCAGCTTCTGGGGTGAGAAGGTCAGCGTGGTGCTCGAGTGTTTCTGCACCTCCATCTGCTCCAGTGTACTTTGCTAGCAGTCATTTCACGTTGTGTGACTTCTGCTGATTCACAGTAAATGAATGTCCGCTACATTACTTCTGGTGTGTTGACGGTGAATATAGATGTATCAGTTCCTGGCACTTCTGGGTCTGGTTGGTGTGTGTTATGTCACATTTAATGACGATGGCCTTTGACTGCACCCAGTGAAGTGGGCTTAATGAAAATAACAAATTATCACATCCATTATGGGGAATTAGTGAAGCAAATGGGCAGATTTATATGAACAGGATTAAATAAAATTTAAAAAAAAGAAAAGAAGAAGCCCACATGATCTGCACTTGAATAAACCAGCTATCATGTTTGATCAGAGTTGGAATCATTAACGCCAAAATGATAAAGAGATCATTTTCTCAAACATCAATGCGTGTTTGCTCTGCTCAGCTAGGAGAGACGCATCTTTTTATATCGTATTTATATATGTATAAAATGTTCTCTGCTAAAACTGCAATGTCTGTCTAAAGTTGTGTAAAGTAATAAGAGGGTTTGTTTATTCATTACCCTCCTAAAATCTCTGAGAGGAAACTTCTGAGGCCTGGAGAGATGCCGCCCCCTATCTGTGAAGGCTGAGTACTGCACTGACATTGTCCTCTCACCTTCCTTTTCAGTTCGAGAAAAACGGAAAAGCCTTTACATCAACCATGTAAGTAGGATGATGCAGCCTCTTCTGTCATGAAATATACATTTAATTTTCTAATAAATGTCTGTCCAAATAGTTACTTTAATGTGTTGTATCTTCTTTTTGCAAGTTTACACATATTTCGGAGAACAAGGTAAAGCCATTATTACTCTTAAAGTGGACTGCACCTCTTGTGTTCGTCTCCCATCGTTTAAAAAACTAAACCTTCACATGAATGTAGTGTGTATTAAGTATTTGAAGTATTTTTTTCTGGTACAGTTTATCAGTGTCCATTATTACCTGGTGATGGACGAACTCTGAAACTACTTTGAAGCATATTTGCTTGATGGAAAACAAAAACAGGCTGCACTAAATGAAAATACATGAAAGTGAAAAGCACCCATGGGAGCAGCAGACTGATGTGTGATAATTCTCCGTGCATGCGTCTCCATGGAGCCCTGACGGGGAGCAGGACCTGCAGGGGTTCTGCTTCCACTCTGTCCAGCAGAAGTATGGACTGAAGTCTTCTTGTTTTCTGGTGTGTGTGTGGGTGTGTGTGTGCGCTGGATTACTCTGCAGCATCATCTAGGCCCGGTGAGACGGAAGTACAGCTCCTGCTCCACCATATTCCTGGACGACAGCACGGTCAGCCAGCCCAACCTCAAGTACACCATCAAATGGTAACACGTCTGTTTCAGAACTGACGCTCCGCAAAGTCTAACCGAAGACATGTGTTTTCTTCTTTTAAGAAGCAGAATTGTCCTATTTTCATTTTGAAATGGTTCTTTTTCTTACCTTTGCAGCGTAGCCCTCGCAATATACTACCACATAAAGAACAGGTATGTGAAATATGTTGTTCATTTCTGATGTTAACTTAAATGCATCAGTTCTGTGTGAGATGTCTAAGTCAGAACACGTTGGCCCTTTTAGTCCAGAAGGCTTTTGTTGTTGTTGTTTTATTTTAAGACTAAAACTATGAAAACCAAACTATGTGGAGCCTGTAAAGTGACATTGAAGAACAAAAAGGTTTATCAGTTTATCATACACAGAAAATATGTTCTGGTGTGCTCCAGAATCGTGTCCTGGATGCGCACGAGGAACATACTGGAACGTACTGGAAACCAGTCAGCTCGCTGTGTTTCTGTGTGCTGAGACTGGACTGAGTTATATTTCAACATGACTTTTATACACAGACATTGTAGCTTTGCTAGCTGGACGTCACTGTTAGCTCCACTTCTAAATCAATTTTAGTTTGACTCTTTTTTGACTGCTTTAAGGTGGAGTTAATGAGGTTGAGAGCAGCTGCTTTAAGGTGGAATAACTGAGGTTGAGAGCAGCTGCTTTAAGGTGGAATAACTGAGGTTGAGAGCAGCCGCTTTAAGGTGGAATAACTGAGGTGGAGAGCGGCCGCTTTAAGGTGGAATAACTGAGGTGGAGAGCA
>JBAMYA010045445.1:0-11714 GCA_037176975.1 Arrhamphus sclerolepis
AGTGTTGCATCATTTGTAAATAATTGTCTCCTTGTACTTTGTGAGGCTGTACAGGTCCAGACGTGCAACTGGAGCTGCTTTGATCAAGTTCATGAACACAAAGTGTTTAATTTCTCACCTTTTGTGCTTTAATCTCCATGGAAACGTCATGGTGCAGTTTCCTTTAAAACCTGATCAACCAGCTTTGATTTTAAATTATAGTTCAAAATAAGTTTACGCATCTTCAAACTTTTTCATTTTTTTTAATATTTTCTAGATAAATGATATTAGTGGCTTTCTCTTCTGTGATTTACATGAATCATCCAAATGACACAGTTTAAAAATGTACTTTAGTTTACAGTTTATTAAAAAAAAGTGATTGAACACATGTTTTTCTCTTCCTTGTTTTAACTCAGACAAGGAATGTTTTATGACAAGTTTATTATTTACTGCATGTTTTGACTTGAAAACATTTATTAACATATTGTGGAATTTCATAATTTTCATCAATATTTCACAGATCAGATCATCACTTCAGAACAAACTCCCATGAAGGTGATAAATGCTGCAGGTTAGAAAATGTTTTACTGTTTGTTTCTCACAGAAAAGCTATTTTCAAATGATATTATTAAAATGTAATTAGCTTAAAAATATTCTCTGTTTTGGCAAAATATGCAAGCACAATCTGAAATCTTCATCACACTAAAGTTGACTAAAATGACCTGTATAATAAGAATACTTCTTAAATGTACTGAATAAAATAAAAATTTTGATGTGCAATAACTGACAAGACACAATGTGCAATAGTGTAAAGTAAGAACACTGTATATATGCATATATACTCTTTTTTTCAAATTCTATTCTATCTTATCTATTTTATTTACTAATTATACTGTTTTTTATTACTACTATTTTTTTTTTACTCCTTGCCGCTGCTGCAACACAAAAATTTCTCCGCTGTGAGACAGATTTCTTATTCTTATATATTTTTTTGTATTTTTTTTTTATTATTTAATTTATCATTTATCTATTATTAATTAAAAAAATTCACTAAACAAAGGCCAGGATTTCACTAATAGTTTAAAAAATACTTTTAATTATATAATTATGATTTTCTAAAATCATTTAAGGTTTATTTTATTAATGTATTGTTATTTCATATATTATCTTATTTTTTATTATTTAACTCATTATTTATGTATTATTAATTAATTTACTTTTAAATTAATAATAACTAATGTTTTTTAAAACATTTTCAAATTACTTTTAATTATATAATTATTATATATTTAACCATGTATAATTAAATTAAAAAAATTGTAATTGTATATTTATTCTTTAATTATTTATGATTCATTGATTTTTTTTTAAAAAATGAATCAATAATAAATACATTAATTAGATATTAATGAATTTTTTTTTTCAATATTTATTTTGTTTTTAACACCCGAGGTCAGGAGAGCGGTTGCATTAGACTGGAGTCCTTTACCTTACCAACATATCAGCGGAGGACATGTCAGGCCACCGACAGCAGGAACCACGTGACCAGGAAGAACGCGCACATGCAATGAATATTTTGGTTACCAGATTTATTAATGCCTCCAACTTCCGGTTTCGCCGCATTCCGGGTCACGAGTGGATTCACGCGGGCGGTCGTGTGTCGGCTTCGCTTCATGACTACCTAGCTACCTTTTAAATCTGTGATCAGACGGACCGTCGGACTCTATGATTCTTAGGAAAGCGACGACATTAATTTGTACGGTATGTCTGCTCTAACTGTTTTGTTTCCCCCCCGCCGCTTTGTCAGCTAGCAGTTTAACGACCGCGCGGGGTTTAACCGACACCGACGTGAACGGGGATCGTAAAACGGTGGCGACCTTTTCCTGCATTATGCGCTGAATATTACGAAACGACGGTTTCAGTCGTTGGCTCCTTTTCACACTTGAGTATTTTTTGTGCCCTCAAACTTACTTCAGATGTGTTTATATTTCATTTTTCTTTCTTTCTCACGTTACAGCCACCACTCAGTGAAACATGGAGGACCCGAGCAGACCTCAGAGGAAAATGTCAACAGCAGGAGACAGCCTGTACAAGGTGCTGGGCCTGGAGAAAGGAGCCTCCCCAGAAGAAATAAAAAAGGCCTACAGGTGCGATTACCCCTCACGCTCAAGTGATAACAGCAAATCCTCCATTCAAGGTCATTAACGTGTTTCCTAAGTGATCAAACTGTTTGGTTTTGTCAATTCCAGGTAGACATATTGGAGAAACTAAGTGTGCACGTGCATTTGCTTTTTCAAATGCAAAAAACTTGTTTGTGTCAAGCACAGAAAATAAATACAGGAGAATGCTGAAAGTAACATAAAAAAATGACAAGTTAGTGATAAACAATCAGTATCCAGGAAGAAATGTTAAATGATTGTGGTACTAGGTCAGTTGAATGAAAAATAGTTGGAGAAAATAAAGAGTTGTCTTCAACGGTGGAAGTGAAGGCATTTCAATGCGCATTATTTGAAAAGAACAGCTGTCTAGCCTTAATAAAACCTCCCATCAGCAAGGCTAATCTGAAGGAGAAAAAAAAAGGCTTCACTTTGCTCGGGAGTATAATGGCAAAGACTGTGGAGCATTGGTATAAAGATCATGTGGTCTGATAAGTCCAGATTTAAGCTGTTCCAGAGCAACGGGGTTAAGAAGAGCAGCAGATGAAGTGATGCACTCATTGTGCATGGTTTCTGCTGTACAAGGCTGCAGTGGAAGTATTATAATCTGGAGTTGCTTCACTCGGTCAGGTCAGGGTTCAGCAATGTTTAAAAAAAAAAAAAAAGGTCAGCTGGCTGCATAAATACACTGAATGACCAGGCATTTATAAATCAATAATTTCTTTCCCTCCCCTGATGACTGACATGAGATGTAATTTTCACACATGAACTCACCACCACAGACCAGACTTTTACTCTCCCAGCACCAAAGTGCCCTTGATAGGACAGTGAATGCCCCAGTACCGCCCCGAGATCTGGATAAATGGGGTAACCTTGGGTCAGAAAGGGCATCCAAATGAATATTCAGAACATGATGATCCACGCAGTGGCAGTCCCTAAAAAGGGAGAGGCCTAAACAAGGAAAATGGCACCTCTGGATGGAAGTCAGTGCATGCATAAGCAATGCAGCAGAGTGTCAAAAGAATGTCCAATAAAATAGTAAAAACATCACTGATTGATAAGTCCCAGTGTAGAAAAGAATAACCATTCTTGTCCTGGAGGTGTCTGAACAGCAGTGTGAAGACACAGTTGTCTTTACAGAGGTCAGTTGTAGCACTGAAAGTTGTTCTCGTGAAAACTGACAGACGTAACGTCAGCAAAAACGAAAGAGAACCAACGAGTCAGAACAAAGTTAGTTAGTTTGTTAATTGAAGTTCACTTCTCCATTTCTGTTTGGGAGAGCAGCTGCAGAGTGAGTGAATATTAGACTGCCCAAAGCCTCCCCAGTCTGATGTAACAAAAGGTTCTGGAAAAGTACACCAGAAGTGGTTCGTCAAGTCCCGGCCCATCACTTCATTTTATCAGGCCCGTGAGAGCGTGCAAAGACAGTCATATTCTGATAACTGTGGGAATGTCAATGTGACTGTCCGTTTGATTCAGTTCTGACATCAAAAAGTGGAATAACTGAGGTGCAGAGCAGCTGGTTTAAGTCAAATCATGTTTGCAATAGAATTTACAACCCAAATTTGATTATTTTTGTCAAATCTTCAAGATTTTGGGATTTTTAGGACAAAGAGTTGAAATTATAGAAACATTTGCAATTGTGCAACTTGTAATTTTATGTCACAATGTTACAAAAAGTTGATATTTTCAAACAAAAAAGTTTTAATTTTAAGTTACAAAGTCACAATTTTCTGACATTTGTGATTGTACAGTTAAAAAAAAAGTCTTGTTTTAATTTGTGATTTTACCTTAAAAGAAAACTGATATAGCACAAAATTATCAAATTTATGCTAAAGGTTATAATTGCTGATTTTTTTATTTATATGTTTTTATGAGAAAGGCTTTTAAAATTGTGATTATACAAGAAAAACTTTATGACAAAAAAACCCCGACTAAGTCCATGAACTAGCGGGAAATCTTGACAACTTAGCTGTTTGAAAAAGTAAAGAATTACTGGGCCTTTAGCGGTAACCATGGTGATGATGTGGCCGTGATGAGCCAGTTTGGCGCCCCTGATCTGAATGTTGGAGTCATAAATGGCTCTCTCAACCACAGAAGAACACAGAATTTACTCCAGCTTTTTCTTTTTGGTCTTCAGGAAGTTGGCGTTGAGGCATCACCCAGATAAGAACCCAGATAACCCCGAAGCTGCTGAGAAGTTCAAGGAGATCAACAATGCTAACGCCATCCTCAGTGACGAGAACAAACGAAAAATCTATGACGAGTACGGATCCATGGGCCTCTACGTGTCTGAGCAGTTTGGGGATGAAAGCGTCAAATATTATTTCCTCATGTCCAAGTGCTGGTTCAAGGTGAGAGACACGGTTCCCCCGATACAGAGGTACACACCAGCGAATGTATGTTTTAATATATGTTTGTCTGTCTGTTTTTTTCTTCAGGCTCTGGTGGTTTGCTGCACCCTCTTCACCTGCTGCTGCTGCTTCTGCTGTTGCTGCTTCTGTTGTGGGAAATGCAAATCACCAGAAGATGATGAGAACTTTGTGTACGTGGACCCTGAAGACCTGGAGGCGGAGCTCAGAGAACAGGAAGCAGGTAAGAGATGTTTGTGTTCACCTTGAGTTTGTACAGGAGAGGAGGGCCTTCCTCCTGCAGCGCACACAAAAATCTTTTTTCTTTTTGTTTTGGTCGTCTAAATTTGATCCCAAACTAAAACGGTAATCCATTAAAAACTGCTCCAGGCCTCTCGATGGAAAGATTTGTCCAAAATCCTGCTGAAAAGGGAATTATAGTATCGCTCTTTACTCTTGTTAGAGGTTCTTAATCTTTTTGTCCTTTTTATTTCTCAAAATATAAAATGTGCATGAGCATGAGACAAAAAAGCCGCATTTCAGAGAAGAAAAATCCCTAAAATAAATACGAAAACTTGTTCATATAGTGCCTTTCTTGTTTAGGGACCACTCATGGTGCTTCTGAAACCCAAGAATCTCCCCCCATCACCACACATCCCAGCTTAGATTGATTTATTTAATGGACCAAATTATTCTTATAAATACTCCTAAAAATCAAATCACATCATACATGTCATTATACTAAAATAGGAACCACCCCCTCCAGCAGCCTAGGCCTGTAATAGCAGAACTAAGAGATGGTCTAAGAGACTACAGTTAAAGGCTTTTGTAAAATAGGGAAGTTTTAAGCCCAACCTTAAATGTAAAGAGGGAGTCTGCCTCACTAACCGAGGTCAGAAATGAAGAATTTCTCCAAAAATAATCAAGTTCATATGGATCAATTTGGCACCAACATTTGCTAAATGTGTTATTTTCTACTTCTGATGGAAACTGGTTGGAAATTACAAATTATATCTATTACAGGAGTCTTTTTGCTACTTACTGGAACTTTATGGTGTGAAATTGATCTTTTATACTTTCAACTTCTAACATTGTGCACAAAATAAAATCAATTAAAAAAATAACATCAAAATGGTACAAATAAAAATAAAATCCAGATTGAGTAGTTTTATTGGAATAATACACATAGATACAGTTGAAGGGGAGGAAAAAAGAAAGTGCTGATTTAAAAGTTGGTTAGGTGCTTTGAGCGGTCGCAGGTTAAATTCCCAGCATGCCACTCTTTGCAGCGCGTCTTCCTTTATCTATTCGTGGTTTCTTGTCTGCTTGCTGTTGATTCGGGCCACTAGAGACACAAAAAATGAACTTTATTAGAACGGTTACCTGCATCACCTGGGTATTGTAGTCCATACAGTGTTTGGCATCATTTGATTCAGTGGCTTCTGGCCTTTTACAGAACTACAAACATGGCAGTTTAACTTTTCTCGTCTCACATTTTAAATGTCATGAACTTTGCTTCAAAAAGGTTAATGGTTGCACTAAAATACACTTTCAGTTTATGCTTGTGGACATTAGGGTAGGGCCTGACAACAATTCAATAACAATATATATCGCAATATCAAATTTTCAGTCGTGAGGATATGACTTTTAAACCCATTTTATATCCTATATTTTCATATATATTATCATGAAAATGCTTGCCAAAGTTTGTTTGATGTCAGTGTCACATTTCTTGGTTATGAATTTAAATAAACTGTGAACATTGATTTATTTTGTGAACATAGTTTTGTAGGATATGGTTTTATGGATTTGGGAATTTTATTTTTCAGAGGTTTGTGGGTGCACATGTCCTTCCTGAACATTCTAGACAGTTTCTCTGTGGTTTTCATATTATCTACATCGATATGGAAATTATATCGTATCCACCAAAATAAAGAAATGTATTGAGATGTATATTTTAGCTGCATGGTCCAGCCCTACATTAGGGTCTAAACTTGGAGCAAAAGTTGAAAATAATCACTTGTCCTGTTTTAGTATTAAATTTTCTATTGTGGATAATTAAGTCTGTGATTTTATTTTATTTTATTTTATTTTATTTTATTTTATTTTATTTTATTTTATTTTATTTTATTTTATTTTATTTTATCAGCCTGTCATCTGGACAGTTGAGCTTAAGAGATTAAAATAAACCTAATAAAAAGTGAAGTATTTGTAGCTGGTAGTACCTGTATCTTTGTGTTTACAGGAACCATTTCTGAGAAACTGATGCGTAACTACGGGGTAGAGTTTTTGGTGTTTTTCTTTTTTTTTTTTTTTTAAACTCTGTTGAGGCTTCAGCCGTGACGGTTCCATATGACAGAAAATTCATCTGTCATTTCCTTCCTGGTGCAGACAAACCACCAAACCACAGCGTCTGCACCACTTAACCTGCCCAGTTTAACATCTTTTGCATAATTGTGACAGCGTGAAAGCATTTTCACTTCTTCTGCCAGCTTTTGTGAACTAGACTGGAACTCGTCGTGTTGTTTTAACCCTCCAGAGAACAAAGAAGCTGACGTTGCAGCCACTGCTTTTGTGGATAAAACACTGGCTTTTTTCTGCTCTCTTATTTTTCACTATTATACTTTTGTGACCGGAGCCAGGAGTTTTACTTTTTAGCATTTAGAGTAGATAAAAGGATTAATCCTGTAGTTTGGCTCCATTCACAGGTGATTCTTGCAAAGGTCTTAGCCTGCTCTTTATTCTAATTAATTTCAAGCCGCTAAAAAGAACTTTTTTCACTTTTGTTCTGAAGGAGTGTTGTATTTTTTTCCTCAGTGTTGAATTCTGTTTTACAGCACGAGACCACGTAATAGTTATGCAGCCGAGCTCCACTGAACCCTCAGGTAACGACCTCTGCTTGTCTGCCGCCAGCTCGCCGCTCTGCGCCGCTCGACTTGCATGACTAATCTCAAAGCAGTGTTTCTTGCCATTCTTAACATCATCTCCACGTAATTATTAAATTCACTAATACTTGATTGATGTATGGACATCTAGTAAAAATTAGGTGAGATTCAATCAACCAATCAAAGAATGGGTCCAGGTTGCCATGAATGCTTTGATGTGTTTGCCTGGAAACGGCTCAGCTGATGATGTTGGTGCAGGAACATGGACGGAAACTCACGGCCAACTTCAGTATCCGGGGTGCAGGGACGCTCCTCCACACTACCATTTCCAGAATTGCACCATTGATAGTTGTATAGAAGCTGCAGTTCCTCCTCCATCCTCATGTCAGCTACAGTCTGTCTGCACGTTTAAAAAAGATTAAAAAAGCTTTTAAATGTGCTGTGGGTAAAATTTAATTTCTTCCCACAGAGCTTGATTGAATGGAGACTAACTCGTCAAGCATGTTTATTTTAATCCAGTTTTTGTTTCAGCTCCATTGTTGCTACATCATCTTGATTTTATTTGATCTTATCTGGTTAATTGGATGACACGTGTTATCTTTAGTTTGCACCATGAGAGTGAGATTTCCTGGAAGGACCTCGTATCTGGTGAATCATTAATTCAGAAACGCACAACACAACATTCCTGATGTGACCTCAGATCAATATCATGAATTCTTGAGCATATTTCTCCAATACCAGTAATTATCTTTGCTCTTAAAATGAATTGAAATATTTTAACAATGTTTAAAAACAAGCATGTTTGATGTAAACCCAAAAGCATGTACTTTGTTCAGAAGAGCTAGCAGGTGGTCATGTAGCTCATATCAAGTCGAACCTCGGCTCAGAGCGCTCCACGAGGCACGAAATCCGACGTTTGCAACCACAGACGACAGCTTTCGTGGTCCTCGTAAACTTCAAAGCCTCTTTCAGTTTTAGGTGCCGGTTTTGTGCAGGCGTCTGTTTGTTTTTCAGTTGTCGTATGATGTTGGTTGTGTTAAATGCAGCAAAATTCCCAAATTGCACACAATATAAGTAGTTGCATTTGCTGTCCAACTTTTAAATATTTTCAAATAGCAGGAATTTCTGAAATACAGACGATCCTGCTTCAGGTTTGCTGTACGTTTAAACGTGAGCCTATCAGCTGCCAGCTCGGCTCTCCGGTGACCACTACTGCTCTGGGTTGAAGGTTACGCCTGCTCACTGTCTGACATAAGTTGGAATTGTTGAGTGTTGACAATAAATTAATGTGATATAGAGACAGTAAAAAAAAAAAACCCAGATGATTGCCACTTAATGCCAATCATTTAGAAATCACGTGATTGGACCATTTTCTTGTATTCTGATGTAAACTTTGACATTTTAACATGGTGTTCAGTGGAGATGGAGTCGCTTATGAAGGCGCCCCCTAGTGGTCAGTTGAAGAACAGCGTTCTTCTTTCCTTCTGCAGTGGCACCAGCTCAGGAAATGTCCAGCGCTGCTGGACCACAGTCCAACAGGGGGTCCACAACATGATTCTTTGGAAGTGCTGCTTTAATTTTATGCAAACCGGATATATGCTAGCTGCTAATGCTTCAGTGCTAACTGGGATCTTGCCAGTACCAGGCAGAATGCATACTCAAGTGCAGTTCTATTTTTTCGTCACCTTTGTTTCTGCAGGTGAGGATGCACCGATCGTGATTCAGCCTCATGGAGCGAACGGCACATCGAGTCCTGCAGCAACCCCGATAGCACTGTCATCTGAAGACGTAGGAATTGACGACTGAGGGGGGGGCGAGGCCTGACCTTCCTCGATCAGGTTCTGGACTTCAGGTCTTCATCAGTGGCAGTCTTGCGTACCTTCGCGTACGCCGATTCCTGCGTTCGATCAGAAACAGACTCCTCTCAGAGGCTTGTTTACGTCAATCAAGCGG
The DNA here is from genome assembly GCA_037176975.1 of Arrhamphus sclerolepis. Lineage (NCBI taxonomy): Eukaryota > Metazoa > Chordata > Actinopteri > Beloniformes > Hemiramphidae > Arrhamphus > Arrhamphus sclerolepis. Next base: position 9,325 of record JBAMYA010045445.1, read on the forward strand.
TGATTTGATATTGCCTTGATTATGTTGTGTGTGCCAAAGGATTATCTTTGACAGAATATCATATTTATTTTTTAAATCTTTCATGATGTTTGGGGAAATGGCGCGTCCCTAAGGTGAATGGCAAAGCCATGCGGATCAAGGCCACCGAGCTCTGAAATAATTCTTGTTCTTGTGCACTTTGAACTCCATGTTAATTCAGAAAATCCAATAGCTGCCATAGTGAACTGAGATTCATGAGCCAAATATACCTACTTTTTTTTAAAAAAAATAAATACATGCTGAGTTTTGTTTTGTTTTTTTTCCTCTCTCTTCCAGATTGAGGTCAGCAACCTCAGTCTCACTATGCACAGAAATGCTCTGCAGGTTTCATGCAGCAGTACCACTTCTGACCACATGGGGGCAGCATATCATTAAGTTCACGTGTGAGACACAAGAAAGTGCACCTGTATCACAAGATGTGGTGGACTGTCGCCACTCATTAGCACAGTATTGTATTTGCACGCCCCCTTGTGGTCAGAAGTGGTGCTGCTGCTCGTTTATCTGTCAGGTTGAAGATGAATGCTGCAGAGCTGACAGAGCGGTGGACACATCTGGGCTATTTCCACCTTTTACCTGGTGAAAGTATCAGAAATTAAAACAAAATCACATCTGATTGCTGTCAAATTAAGCCAAGACGAAAAAGCAGATGTTGCAAAGCAAAAGAAACCGATGTTCATTTCATACATTCATAGACATGAATTTGCTGCGTGCCACGCAAGGTCGTGATTTAGTGTGACGGGCAAACTTGGTTTTATTTTCTATGTTCGCATCCGAATCAGATGAGGAATTTTACTTTTTGAGGTTTTGAGCTGCGATCTTTAAGTGAAACTAGTGTTCAACACCAGGACGGACCGTTGGTAACGTTGCTGTAAGTGGAAACAAGGAAGTCTGTCAGATATCCTGAACTTCTCCTGCACTCGTCACTATTACCTGTTAATTCCTCCAGTCAGTAACCGGACGACATCTTTGCATTGCTGTGGTTTATTTTGAGGTTTCTGACCTGCTGCTGGGATCTAAAATCATCAAGAGCTTGTTTTAGCTTCTTTTTTTTCTTTTCTGTGGTATGTGATTTATTTAAATTCAGATTGGGGGCTTTTATTTGTGTGTATTAAAACAAAGACTTAAATTATGCCATTTCTCATGTTTATAATATATATTTTTATATTTGTGTTGGTTTTTTTTCTGTTTTTCTTTGGGTGCACTTTGTACAAATCTTGATTTACGATAAATTTGCGCTGTTTTTATTGGACAACTAGAGTTCATTTATGCAAAGTCTGGACTGTTGAAAAGTGCCAGAAATGATACTTGACAGACCTCACGTTGGAGCCAGAAAACATTTGGGATTCGGTTTTCTTTAATTGTTTCTGGGGCGGGGGGGTGTCAACTATGTCTGTTTTGTTTTGTTTTTTGTTTGTTTTTTTTTGTTTTTTTCCAGGATCAAAAACCTGCATTTATTTGTCATCAACATTCCCATATATTTTCCTATATTTCTACCTTTTACGTGTTTCCTAATTGTTTCTGTAAATTTAAGGCAACATAGGTGTTTGAATGCTTCAATAAACTTGCTGGAAACATGATGATTTTTCTGATGGTGTTGGGGGCAGCACGTCTGGGCTCCTGCTATTGGCCCCCAGGGCTCCTCCCCTGGCAGATAGCATGTGTGTCACAGCAGCTGGCGAGTTAAACTTAATGTTGAGTCTGAAGACATGGACCTGACGGATTCAGACGAGCAGCGTCTGATTGAGACGTATCTGGAGCCTCTTATGTGGTAAGTCTGTGCGATCGTACTGGTTTTTCCATGTTTTTGTTTATTTTTTCATGTCTTGACCCATGTGTCTTCTGTCTTTGTTGGGATGAGTTCTCCAGAGGAAAAATATTCAGATCCAGAGTGCAGTGAAGACGCCTCCAGCGTGGACGGCCTGTTGCAGCAGGAGACGACTGAAGGAGACGTGAAGCGTTTGGCCAAGAAGAAGCTCCTCGCCGCCTGCGTGGTCAGCCTGCTGTTCATGACGGGGGAGGTGATTGGTGAGGTGAACAAATACACCTGGAACCTCGTGGTTTTTATACTCCGAGTTTGTGAAAACCTCCAGATGTCCGACCTCCAGCCACGCTTGTTTTTGCTCTCTTCATAACGAAGAATTATCTTTTGTTTTTATTATTTACTCATAATGAGAACGTTTCAGAGTTGCTGATGCAAACTGCCAGCAATATTTATTTTTTTTTGCTTAGAAAAGTTTTTTTTTTATTGTTTTCAAAAGAAATCTGAATGTACAATCCTGAATTCCCTCAGTGGTTCCCAACCAACCAACATAAACACTCAGTATTAAACAAATATATACATATACTGTCAT
>JBAMYA010045446.1:0-11713 GCA_037176975.1 Arrhamphus sclerolepis
AAATGATAATAAGACAGAAGTCATGTTGTTTGGACCGAGTTGCTGTTCCTCCCCCAACGTAGATCTCGGCTCACTGTTGTCCTGTCTCAGGGACTGGGTCACCAACCTGGGGGTGAGGTTTGACTCTGATCTCAAATTTGAGGAGCAGATCAGCAGCGTTGTTCAGAAAGGTTTTTATCAGCTTCGCAAAGTAGCAAAGGTGAAGCCAATCCTATCAAGACCTAACTTGGAAAAATTAATCCATGCTTTTATTACAGCTCGTCTTGACTACTGTAATGCAGTAATGTATGTAGGCATCAGCCAGGCCTCTGTTGCCCGTCTGCAGCTTGTGCAGAACTCTGCTGCTCATCTGTTAACTCAGACCTGTAGGCGCGAGCACATCACTCCCATCCTAGCGTCCCTTCACCGGCTCCCTGTGCACTACAGAATTCATTTTAAGCTTTTGTTATTTGTTTTTAAATGCTTGAACAACCTTGCTCCGCCGTACCTTTCTAGTCTGCTTCAACCTTATTGTCCACCTTGATCCCTTAGATCGGCTGATCAGCTGCTGCTGACAGTCCCTAAAGCCAGGCTGAAGCTCAGAGGTGACAGAGCTTTCGCCGTCGCTGCTCCCAAGCTGTGGAATAAGTTACCCCTGAGTGTCAGACAGGCCTCCTCTCTTCCTGTTTTTAAATCTCTCTTAAAAACACACTTTTATTCATTGGCTTTTGACACATTATGATTTTTTATCTTTTATGGTACCTTAAAATGCTCCAGCTGTGAACCTGGTTGTACATTTTAATGTTGATGTCTTATGTGTTTTATGTCTAACTTCTCCTTCTTTTTAATTCTATTTTGGTCTTAATGTACAGCACTTTGGCTACCCTCATGGTTTTTAAAAAACGTGCTATATAAATAAAGTTGATTGATTGATTGATTGAAGACACCAACGCTGCTCAGGGAAAGTAGGGGTTGTGTGAGGACACTTACATGATGGAGAGACATTAAAAGGCGATGTCATTCCCAAATGATTCAGTCCCGAACTTCTCAGTATATGTCAAAATTAAGACCAGATTTCCATGTCAAGATGAAAGACTTTGAAACACAATTAATTCCACCTGCCATCTGACACACAACGCACTCATACCAGTAAAATACCAAAGAGATTATAACCACATATGGCAGTTCTGGGTCCTGAACTTTCTGTCATCAGACCTTATATTTATCCAAATGAAGCCACAAAGTTTTAAATGCACATTTCCCTGGTGCCTTTGCTAATTAGTTTCTTAGGACTCAACTTTCTCTCTCAACTTTACTGCTAAGGCTTTAGGGGCACCAACATACATTTAGACACCCACCAAAATATAGAGAGCGCTAACATTATAATATAATTATAATCATCTCTATTATTGAAAAAAGCTGGATTGGAGCTTGCAAATACTCCTAAAAGAACTCCCACAGGTTAAATATTGTTGGCTTGACAGCATCAATGTTTTGTTGTTGTTTTTTTTAAAACAAGGCATCTAATTAAAATGGAAAACCAACACACACAAATTCAGAATAATTGTAATGTTATGGTGCAGGCTAATACTGTAATGACTTTAATTAAACAATCTAAGTCATTTTGTGACTATATGATACAAAAGATTCAATAATTATTTATTCCAGAACTATAAATTGTTTGTTACAGTAACTGTCATTATTGAGGTCTCTTCAAAGAGACATTACAGATGCAGCAGGATAAATGTATTATGGGTTAGAGTGTGTGTTAAAAAATAAGATCCATACAAGATTTAATGAGTCAACGACACCTTTGCAGCAGAAGAAGTGCACAAAATAAAAGCACACAGTGTTCAGAATAAAATGTCTACAGGCAATGGTCAATGCTGCGACTCCCTCAGGAAGAGCACAGATACACAGCAACTCTTTTTAAGGAGTTTGTCTCATACAGATGTTTCAAAAAAACTGAATTTGGATTCCATCGAGTTGATTTTCTATCTATTCTATTTTCAAGACTAGCAGTGTCTAGACATTTGCACAACAATCAATGTTCAGCATTGTAGCTAAAGAACACCAAACAAATGGACTGCACCAACAGCATCATTACGATTCATTTTGCTATGATCCACAAGTAACTTTCCCAAACCACACTGACATTTTGGTGTTTTTTCCCATTGACTTTAATAAAAATTGATGCATTATAATGTGAATTGTTTAATCTGATGATTCTGATGACTTTGACTGGACACCTGTGGGAATCAAACCAACTGCTGTTTTCAAGTAAACCAAGTTAAATCTGTGAAACACAAGAAAGTATAAAATACTAATCAAACTTCCAGTAGCATTACCATTAATGCTTTTTCAAACTCTGTATTTTTTCACTACAGACTCCATAAATGAGCTGGTGGTGCTGGTACTATGGGGTGGCTTTGCTGTGGTGAGGAGGGTTGCCACATGCATGCTTGTGTGGACTCGGGGGCCTGACACCTGGCCTCTGGGAGAGGGTCCAAGGTGGATCCCTATGAGATGTGGTGAGCGCGGTGGCTGAGTGGTCTACAGTGGGCGCCTACTGGCTCTGCGGGTCTCAGATACCAATCAAGTTTGCCAGATCAGACTGTCAAGAAGGCTAGTGAAGGACACATTCACCCTCACTCTCACTTATACACAAGAAAATGTAAATTTGCTGCAAGATCAAATTGAATATTAGAGAAAAAGGCACTAACTCACTACATATATGCAGACACACAAAAGTACTAAATCCATATTAAAATAAAAGAAATTGGTGTATGAGAGGTGCAGTACTTACTGAGAATTTCTCATAGAGCTGGTATGTGAGCAGAGGGTTGGGCAGCTCTCTGAAGTAGAGCTTACACAGCGAGCCCACACAGTGGATGTCCTGGATGTAGACGTCTTTAGTCAGATCAGGGATCTGCTCCGAGTCAAATTCATGCCTGATGAAGGAGAGAGGCATCAAAAGAACAATAAAAAAACATATTTCTGAATAATATTTTAAAATGTTGTATTTAAATGGGGGGGGGGGGGTCACCCAAGGACATGGAAATTTCACATTTTATGGAAATGGTGTTTTTAAAAAAAATCACTTTCCCTTCAATTTGCCCATTTTATTTTCAGAAAAATTATAATTGATAACCATGTCCACAGAATAATGCAGACATTGTTTTATGTTCCATATTTCAGAGAAAATTTCAAACCAAAAACATCCATCCATCATCTACACCCGCAATTTCCAGTGCAGGATCACGGGGGTCTGCTGGACCATATCCCAGCTCTCTTAGAAAGAAAGGCAGGGGTCCACCCTGGACAGGTCTCCTGTCCATCACAGGGCCACATGGAGACATACAAGCATTCACACTCTCACTCACACCTACGGACGATTTAGGAACACCAATTAAGCTAACGAGCATGTCTTTGGACTGTGGGAGGAAGCCGGAGTAAACCAAAAACATTGAGATGTAATTCTTTTACATTGTGTAAATTAAAATTAGTTAAATTTGTTCTTTCCAAGAGTCTAAACAAAAGAAACCTTTTCTTTTAGGAAAACAACAAAGAAATTGTTATGAATGAGAATCCAATGAAGAGAATAAACCAATACAGACACACATTAGACACCAGCAAACAATAACTGATATATTTATACTATCAAAATGTATGTAATAGTTTCAGAGAAACATGTTAATCATCTGCTGCAGATATTTATAGATTCATAATTAAGAGTTAGCATATATGTTCTGAGTAATTACAGGAACAATTCTGTCAAACAAATAAGTTGATCCAATAAGTAAGTGTGTGTGTGTGTGTGTGAGAAAGGTGTTATATAAGCCTGCTGGTGTTCGAATGCTTAAAAGTAAAATGTAAAAAACAGAAATTATCCCTTTTACAGGTCAGCAATGCAAAAAGAGAGCCAACATATATATTTAGATGAAAACATTACATTATTCCCTATGTTCACAGCATACACTGTTGCTAGAAGTTGTACTCTTTCAAATCTCTCATTGTCAAATGCAGGTTCAAAAGCAGGTAAGCTACTGTAACAACATATGAAGATCAACTGCTGTTCATGTGTTTTCCTTTCACAGCAGCAACACTGTCCAAAGAAATTCAGATTTTCTGGATGAGGAGTAGGAGCCTGGCGTCCTTCCAGGGGACAGCACTTCTACAAGCCACCATGGAGATCCCATATTAATTTCTTTTTTGAATCAGTGTGTAACCCATTACCGCAATTTCTGAATGTTTGAGGCAATCCCAGAGAGGCGGTAGATGCCATCCACCACTCCGTGCTTCTCAATGAACTCTGTGCAGCTCTTGAGGACCTGGGGCACTGCCAACAGGAAAGAAAGAACAGCACAGGGTTAGGGTTAGGGTATTAGGGTTAGGGTATTAGGGTTAGGGTATTAGTCTGACAGAGGTGCTCCAGGGACCCGAGCAGAGCGGCTTGCAGTTTCTGAAGAATGAGGAGAGAATGATCTGACTGGAGTTATAGTGATCTTTTGCTCAACAGAAATAAAGATTATGAATGAGAAAACAGGGTTCTTGTGCTTGTTTTTTGAGTTTTGGAGATGATACATTACTAATTGTAGGTATTAGTGGGAAAAAAAAACAAAAAGAAACAGGGGCTTCAGAAACATAGTGCTTCAATCTCCTTCAGTGACCATGAGCCAGACAGACAACTTAATCATTTTACTTTCAGAATGTTTATGTGTGTATGAGCAGAAACATTCCTCGGTTCCCACGACCCCAACAAATTATTCAGAGGATTAAAAAGAGAAAGAGACATTCACAGAAGTAGCTGATATGTCAAATTCCACTAAGAGATAAAAAAAAAAACCAATCTGACCTCCTCTAGCAAGGCAAAGAGGATAAAAAGCCTCCGCTAACTTTGTGAAGGTACCGATCCTACAAAACTCTCCAAACAGCTCTGAGAAATGTTACACACAGTCCCGAAACAGTGATGGACACCACAGCTTCCTCTGGATCCTGCCTATCTAAACGATGACAACGCGTTCGACTGCATATAGTCTTCCAGATCCTGCGTTCAAAATAATGTTTTAAAGGGAGAGAATCTCAAAATTCTTATAATAGATTTTATTTCCATAGACAAATTGGAAATACTGAACATTCTATTCCAAATAAAACTATCATTTTTTTCCACATTTGCTGCTGTTTATTTTAAATAAAGCAGCATGGCTGTTGAACTGTCTGCTGATGAGAAGCTGAATGGTCTCTTTCCTCTTTGCTCCGCAGGATGAAAAAGTTTTAAAAAATGTAAATTTTTCATTCATCCAGTCACAGAAACATTTTCCATTTTGCCTCGGACTGATTTAGATGATCTTATCTCAGAGAAGACTGTGGAGTTTCCAGATCTTATTTACATATCACTTCTTCTTTTCTTCATAATGCAGCTTTAAGTTGCATTTGACTTAACTGGCGTTCACAGATGTGAGTTCTGGAGTTGCTCCTGAGCCCCTGCAGTGATGTCCAGCAGAGACTCCAACCTGGTTTTCATGCAGTTCTGCCTGAGGACCCGAAGATCACGCACATCCACTTTTGTCCTTTGGCTTTGTCCCTTGTACACAGACACTCCAAATGATTGTCTGTCTGAATCTTTTCATGATACTATGTACTACAGAGGGTGGAATCTTCAAAATATTTGCAATTTACTTTGAATGAAATTTCCCTGAAACTGTTCTGCAATTATTATTTGTTGCTATTTTTTTTTAGTTTTCTATCCATGTTACTTTTAGTCTATGAAGAGTCCTCCAGTGACAATGACATCGCATTCATTGTAAACTGATGTATTTTGTAGATTTTCTTGTGAAGAACTGATAGAACTTGTAATTGGAAAGAAAAAAAGCATTTGTATGTCCCTGAGTGAAATTCAAAAACACTGTCACTGTCAGCTGGACTAAACAGGCCAAGGGGTTCCCTGCTCTAGGGACTTCTCTCCCTCCAGTGTTCGCCCTCCACGCTGGGTACCAGGGTTGCAAAATCCTCAAAAATGGTAAATCCAAAACCTGACTTGGTACCAGCAGCACCAAACTGAGGCTGTGGTACCAGTTGCTTGGACTGGCTGGGTCTGTGGTCTTGGGTTTTCAGAGTTGTGGAGGAACACCCACCAGGGAGGGTGCTGGAGGGAGACAGTGGGCCCCTGGAGCCGGTGTGTGGGCTGTGGAGGAGGAGGGAGGCTCTACCTAGGGACCAGAGTGACGTTGGAGGACCGGGGAGAGCTGGAGGAATCTAGCCTTGGCCTGGATGTACGTTTGGCATGTGGCAAAACCATCCACTTCGTGTTTCATGGTGAATAATGTGCTACTGCACATCCACCCAATAAACTTTATATGGTGCATAAAGAAAGTTACCAGGAGATTCAGCTCAAATCTCAGGCTAATCTGAAGGAATGATGACAACAAATGTTATGCAATGTGACCAAAATCATGCTTTGACCAGAGGAGGCGCTATGGAGTTCACTCAAGATTGTTGAAGCCTGATCAAGCATATGAATTTTGAGGCATGTGGACCTTTTTCATTCATGACGAGACATGTAACTTTAACTTGCACTATCACAGCAACCACCTTTAAAAGAAGTTAGTTTCCACTGTCAGGCATCATCAACATCTTAGGACAAACCAAGCCTCCTTAATCCACCGCTTGAATTTCGTGTCCTCTGATGGAATGGTCCTTTCTCTGTCCCAGTCCATCTGTGACGGCTGATTTTGAGCATTTTCTTTTTGAGTCCGTGTGAATCTGCCTCCTGTCTGTTTTTTGCATTCTGTTTGATGTTCTTTCATCCTTGTATTAAATGATCTTCCTCTGTCTCCCATGTACTTTTTTTTTGTGCATGTTTTGCAGGGTATTTCATATATTACGTTGCAGTTTTTGTCCAGTTCCATCTTATCTTTGGGGGCACTATTAACTGTCAGAGCTTAGTGTGAGCTTTAACTGCTGTGTTGATGTGATGTTTCAGCATGATTCTCTGTGTAGGTTGTTATCCCTCGGGTGTATGCTATGGCTATGATGTCCCTGTTCTTCCCCTCTGCTTTTAGTGTGCGTTTTGCTTGTTTTCCTTTTTTCTTCATCTCTTTATTTCTGACTTGTTGTTTCCCTTTGTTTATGCTCCATTGAGGTTACTGGCAGAGGGTGAGAGCATGTTTAATGTGTTGGTGGTCTTTATCTTCAGTTTTGCTGCTTGCCCACAAAGACTTCTGACAGCTGAGAGTTTGTGTGCTGTGGGATGTTCTGACGTCCAGAGGAGGTACTGGTCCATGTGTGTGGCTTTATATTTATGCTGCCGTCTTCTCGGTGATGAATGTTCATGTCCAGAAATGACATGGTCTGATTTACTTCCTCTTCATGTGTGAATTGAATGTTGCCTGTCTCGTCCGTCATGTTCAGATGATCTATGAGCTCGTGTCCAGGATGTCATCAACGTATCTTTTCCAAAATGAGAGTTTACAGTGTGTGGGCGCTGTGTGGATGTTTTTGGTTTCCATGGCGTCCATGAAAAAACTGCTTAGGATTGTGGATAGTGGGTCTCCCGTGGTGCAGCTTTCTTTCTGCCTGTAATTTTGCTTTTGTATTGAAAATGGGTGGATTTTGTAACAAATCTTGCCTTCAACTGTTTGCGTCGCGTTTCTTTCTTAAGGTGTTCTTGTCCAACTTGTAATGTGACATCAACAGGGGTTTTTGTGGCTCGTCACATGCCATCATGTGAAATAAGGATTTTGTCCTGTTCTGCTGTTATTTTGTTGAGCTCTTGTGCCAGTTTTGACTTCTTACAAATGTCCATATGTATTTTGTTTTTCCGTGTATCCGGTAAGTGATATCTGCTGTGAATATTAAATGTATCCTGTCATTTTCTTGGTTTCAGTAACGATTTCAATTCATTTTTCTTTTCTTCTGTGGGCTGCTTTTTATAATTTTTTTTTAATATATTTTATGTGTGTTTTTATGGTGGTTGTTCTGGCGTGCTCATGTTTTTGCCATCTTTCTTATCGGCAGAGTTTTTTCACACATTTGTATTCATAATTTCCATGTGTTACATTAATCAGGTTCATTTTGTCTTATATAATGTAAACAAAGTTTTCTTCTGTTTTCCTCTGTTCTTTCTGAAGTTGTTACCTGCTTAACAGTTTTGACTGAGACTCCAGAAGCGTCACCCGACATGTTGCTGACATGTCATTTATCAGCTGATCAGCCTGACAGATTCTGACAGACCTGTCAGCTCGATTCGACCACGCGAGTTGGGAGGAGCATTGACCAATCAGAAGTGAGCCCGCAAAGCAAGAGATGTACGAAGAACAGAACAGATCCACTGAAGTACAGGCAAAAGATGGAAGCAACCAAAGTTTGTAGTCTTTAACTTCAGCCTGGTGATGTGGACCATAGAGACATCCTCTCCTTCACACCCACCACCACCACCCACCACCCTGATTACGAAAAGAGGGAGAGAGAGAGAAAAATACAGTTATTAAGATTAATCTTCATCTTCATGTTACTTACCATCATATCCAGAGTTGAGGAGATGTTCTCCTAGATCACAGCCAAACACCCTCTCCCGTAGGATGCCTCTCTGCTTCAGCTTCTGCTTTGTGGGCCTGGACTTCATGAAGGAGCGTAAGAAAGTGATCAGCTTCCCGTGCTTCTTAGACACTGAGAAGTAAGTGAAGACAGAGAGGATGGATCTGTGATACTTCACTCAACTTGACCCTGATTTCAGACAAATTTAACCCATACACTCCAGAAGAGCTGATCAAAGATGTCCCGTCTACACTTCAGAGTCATTGAAATAGGAGTTTCTGGACTAATGAATAAAAACATCCCACTGATCCACAACTCATCTATCCTAGACCCCAGTGGAAGATCTACTTTACGGTCCAAATAATGACGACTGATTCTTTTTCCGTACTACTCATTAACATCTGATTCAACACATATAATTATTGTTGGAGATCTTACCACCGTCATACAGTACAAGAAACTGGCAATCTACAGAAGTTATAAAACAATCCATGCATCATTAAGGACTTAGTGATACTTGGAGAACAAATAACACCTTATTCACATTTCTCCACCATGCATCACTCTTCCTCCTTTCTTATCATCATTTACTCAACCAGCACATCACAGAAACCAAAACTCATCTGATCATAATGAGATCCCATTTCCCTCACATTAAACATACATTCACACATTAAGCCTCATTAAAGATGACATTTCAATACATCGCTTTTTCAGAATCTCGACTTTGACAACTTCATTAAAAGACAGCAGGCATTTTTTCTGGAGACAAATGGCTCTCCAAACACCTCATCATCACGACTACAGGAAACAGGAAAAGCAGACAGGGGAAATAATAACATATTCATCCTACAAGGAAAAGCAAGAAGAAACAGAATACAATTTGGAACAAAAAATTACAATTAACTGACTCCTATGCCATAGACCCCAGAGAACAAATTCAAAATCAACTTAGAAATTTGAAAATAAACATGAAGGCACAATTTAAAAAAGTACAATTTATTATTCAACAACTCAAATATGAAAACTTTCAACCAAGAGAGAGACGGAGTCGGTTCAGCTGAGTCTATGGCTGAGTCCATAACCGAGTCAGAGACGGACTCTGTTCAGCTGAGTCTATGGTTGAGTAAATAACTGAGTCAGAGACTGACTCTGTTCAGTTGAGTCTATGGTTGAGTAAATAACTGAGTCAGAGACAGACTTGCTTCAGCTGAGTCTATGGCTGAGTAAATAACTGAGTCAGAGACAGACTTGCTTCAGCTGAGTCTATGGCTGAGTCCATAACCGAGTCAGAGACAGACTCGCTTCAGCTGAGTCTATGGTTGAGTCCATAACCGAGTCAGAGACGGACTCTGTTCAGCTGAGTCTATGGTTGAGTAAATAACTGAGTCAGAGACAGACTTGCTTCAGCTGAGTCTATTGTTGAGTCCTTATCGAGTCAGAGACTGACTCGGTTCAGCTGATTTTCCAATTCTTTTTTTTTAATTATTATTTTATCTTTTTTTATTTTATTTTACCCCTTTTCCACCCAGTGCTCAGTACCTAAGTTGTAGTCCTGAGCGTTGCACTCCCACTGCTGACCCCGGGAGGGCCCCGCACTGAGCTCAAGTCTCCTTCTCTACTTCAGGAGTGAACAGGCCCTTCTTTTACACCCAGAGATAAGGGCTTCCCCAGCTGGACATAGCACGTGGAAGGATCACGTTATTCCAGCTGGATCCTCCCTGCTCCCTCGGGCACCCCGGCCAGCCAGGGGAGGCAATGTGAAGGCTCAGGAATACTGCATGTTTTTGTGAGGGTAGCATCAGCTGCCCAAGGGAACACGGGGAGAACGACACACACACACACCCAGCGTCCCCTTGTGGGAGTTGAACCCAGGACCTTCTAGCTGTGAGGCGATTGCGCTACCCGCTGCACCGCCGTGCCCCCTGACTTTCCAATTCTGAACCAAATGAGTAACAGACTTGCTGAGTCAGCGGGTAGCAACGGCGGAAATATGGTGAACTGACATGGTTTTGCCAAGCTTCACTCCAGTCGTTAATTTCAGTGAATAATAAGTTAAAAATTATAATAACTAAGTAATTAAATACATTTGAGTTCATTATGGGGCTGATTTTATGCACATGCTGGTAGAGGGCCATAGCACCAGTCTATAAAAGGTTTTCTACCTCAATGAAGAGCTCTGCATTGTGTGTATTTCTGTGCAGTTTCCAGCCCAAACACGTCTTAAAAAAGAAGCCCCATCATTATTACAAAAATTAGCATTAGAAAATCAATAATGAAATTAATAATCCACTTGATGTTTCGTGTGCAGTATGGACATACTGCACATATACATACATACGTATAATACATGGAACAAGATTGAAAAAAAAAGACCTAACGTTCTTTTAAAAAAAATCATCAGGGTGTCATGAGTAGAAGTCATGGTTTGACCTCATTAAACTATTTATTCAGGATATTTACTGATGCAGAATACAACCTTTCATCGTTCAGACGTCTCAAAAATGATCGTCACCTCATCAACTGTCATACTGAACTGAACCCATTTCAGCTTCATGGGGAGGAGACAGAAAGAAACTGCAGTATGTTGAAGGCCGGGGTTAGTTCGTCAGTTGCCGCGGTAACAGACTCGAAGAATGAATTACCTCAGTTTCTGAAACAGGCTCGGCTGAACCCTCTGGATTCAGAGTTCTGTAACATCGGTGTATTCCGGTTCAGCTGGAATGGGTTTTCACATAACCTGCTTCTTGAAAAGGACCCCAGGACAGGTGTCCAGTCCATCATGGGGCCACATGCAGACCAACAACCACTGACACTCTCATTCAGAAACACCAATTAGTCTAACATGCATGTCTTTGGATGGTGTGAGGAAGCCGGCTGCCCCCATCAGAAAGACCGTTATCCGAACTGGAGGGCCATGGATCCACACTCAACACGTGAAAATATCAAAATACAAATGTTATCTAATTTTTCAAAAAAAATTTTCTTTACTTGGAACAATGATTAAAACAATTTTGGTTTCTTTTTAGGAGCATATTAAAGAGCAAACTCGCAAACTTATGCATCCCATTTTTTGATTGAAGATAGCATTGTTTCAATGGTTTAATATGATTGGATCAATTGGTTCCCACGTGGGATGCGTTCTTTTGATTGGCTGAAACAAGGAAGATATCTGATTGGTTGCAGATCATTCCTGTTA
>JBAMYA010045447.1:0-11713 GCA_037176975.1 Arrhamphus sclerolepis
GGTTGGGAGTTGATTCCATAATAGAGGAGCCTGATAGCTGAAGGCTCTTCCACCCTTTCTAGACCTACAGACTCTCTATTCACCAAACAGGATGGAGAGGATAGGTTTAGATGAAGATGAATGATTTGCTGTGGCAACCCCTGAGGGAACAGCTGAAAGGAAAAGAAGAACACATGTATTCAAATAGCCAAAACAGATCAACATACCCCCAAAAGAGCTCTGACCAGTCAGGACATAGGCGAAATGGACAAAGAAAACCTTGGGGAGTCCTGGAGTGTCTGGGACGTAACATCAGTAACAGATCCTTTGGGTTTGTGGAGAGAGGTTTCTGTGGAGTGGACACAGATCCCATCAGACTGGAGTCTGGACAGTTTGAGGCCAGGTGAATGCCTCAGAGCCTGTGTTGTGTTTTTGAGTTTTGTGGCTACTGGTTCCAATAGTCAGATGTCCCCCTGAAAGATAACACAATACACAAATTGTCTCCACAAATACAAAGACTTCTGATATCAATTCAAAATTCTCCTGATAACACATAAAGCCCTAAATGGTCCTGGTCCCGCAGTACCTTAAAGACCTCATTGATCCATATCAACTTACTAGACCACTTTGCTCCCAGTCTGCTGGGTTACTCACAGTTCTCAGTGTCCAAGTCCAGAATGGGAGGCAGCTGGACAGGAAACATTGGCTCTGTCATGGCTTTCAAGTCTAATTCTAGACAGCCCTTTGCGTTTCACTTGAGCTTAAAAGGTGCCAGATAAATACAATTCAAATTGAATTATGTTCTCATTTGATATTTTGATGCATGACTGAGTTGTTTCCTTTATTTTATTTATTTATTTTTTCTCTTTTCCACCAATCTAAAGATCTATCTAAAATCTAGATGTGCTGATGCATGTCTACCATTTCTTCAAAAATGAAAGGAATACTGATTTATGTCACTATAATAGACATTTCCATTGTATGGTGGTCCATCCCAGAGATATTCACACTGCCTTTGAACAAGGTTAACAGAATGCTTTTTCTTTGCCATATGGTTTTAAGTGGCATTTGTGAAAGCAACTTCTTATTGCATCTGTTAAAAAAGGTTTTCCAAAAAAAAAAACCTTGCCCAAATGCTTTTATAACATATAGATTGTATTATATTGGGTGTCCAGTTTAGGCTTGTTTCCCTTCTTTCTTCTTTAAGCATTGAAATGAATCCAGATTCCTTTAACTTTCTTCTTCCACGCCGTAAAAAAAAGAAGGAAATATTTAAAATGTCTCACAAAATTCATTATTCATTGAATGCCTCTTTTTTTTTTTGTTGTGGTTTTTTTTTTTTTTTTTTTTTTTTTTTTTTAAGGACCTTTGTCTTTAAACGTATGTACTATCTAAAAGAAAAAGAAAAAAAAAGGTCAATGTAAATGAAAGAATCGCTTTTTTTATTTTTCCATTTCATCCCAACATTTTCTGATTTGGAGTTTTATAAAACTAAAATACATGTTATATTATAATAGTTACATCACAGTCCTTCTCTGCAGTCTCACATACCAATGAACACATCAGAGGGCAATGTGGGGGTCCGATGTTTCCTAAGGACACATCCAAAAGTGGAGGGCCTGGGGATTGAACCAATTTTCACCAAGAGAAAAGTGTGCCTTGGGCCATATTGATATGGCATCTTTAAAAAATGGGTTTTCAGTATCCTTTTCCTGGCTTTTCAATTATTAGAAGCAGGTGCATGACTGCCCTGCAAGGCCTATTGCTCTATATGTCAAAACGGAGGTTTGATTTGGATTTAGATCACACCTGGTATTGTGATCCAATCACAAATGATCTAAATGCATCTGTTCACACCTGATGCTAACGTGTCTTAACTAACAAACAGCTAGAACCTGGCCAATGAAATCTTACACGGGGTCTATAGCAGCTCGTATCCGTCTATGTTTGGGCCTCATATGACAATAATATGGAGGAAAAAAGAAATCAATGTTCACAATTTTATTTATGATCAAAGTTTGTGGTCACACAGACACCCTTATTACCATTATAGTATGTTGAGTGTTTTATGATGCCTAACACCGTATTCATGTTGGATTTTTTTTCTTTTTTTATTAAACACATACATACCTCAGTAACAGAAGTGGGAAAACATCTCAAAACATTAAGATTCACAAGAATTTAAAAAGAAATGCAATTCTTGGAAATTTCCGTTAAGGACAGTTTACACAGTTGTGTGAATTTATGACTTTATGCTACACTTATGTATTAACACAGTGAATTGAAAGAGCAGACAATACCGTATATACTGTAACAAAACCTTTGAAATAGATGAACTGAAAGACGCTGTCTTATAAGTCCAAAATTAACTTTCAATGAATATTCTGGTCTTTTTCATGACTTTATTAAAAGGAGCATTTGAGGAAGAAAACAACCCATAAAGTCAGCAGTGGCACTAGCGCTTTGTCTTTTGAATGGCATTGTGGGTGATTGGATTGTCTGTATCAGCATGTCAGCAGCTGAGAGTTGTGCAACGGAGACCCTGAAGCTGATTAAGGGCTGGAGCCATCCGACACCTCCTCAACAGCTTCTGACAGGCTGGAGTCCAGCAGACTCCACAGGGGCTCCTGCAACAGCTAAACAGATACCGAAGGTGCCATTGCTGCTTAGATAGTGTGTCACAGAAGCAGATTTACAGAAGGACGGACAAAACTCTCAGAAATCAATGAGTGCTTGGGTGTTGCTGACTGAAAGTGATTTGATTGCTGTTGGATTCAATCAGAGGGATCAGAAATAAAAACTAACTCCCCTGAACGTCCTTTACAAGGTCCTTTTTCACCCACAATCCGCCACCTTTAATGACTGTATGCAGCATTAAATACAAAGCAAGGAGTGGATATAATGACTTTCCTCGGTATAAGTCCCCTTCTGATGAAAAAAGGCAATAGCAGTTAAACATGGAGAGGGGCAGAAGTGAAAGGTGTACACATTAACATCAGGCCTTCACTTTTTGTCTTTTTTCTTCTTTTGTTCTTTAAGCTTTAAGGATATTTTAAGCTCAGAGAACAAAAGAGGAAAGAATGTGCTGCTATTCAGTGCTGATATTCAGTGGAGGCCCTGCAATGAACTGGTGACATGTCCAGAGTGTCCAGAGTTGCCCTACAGCAACTGGGACGATAGATGGATTAAGCCTTTTCCAGGACATCAAAAGAAAAGAATACTTTGGAAACTTGTTACTTTTATTTTCACTATAAAAAAAACAAAAAAAAAAGAAAACAGCTGGAAATAGCTGAGCACTAAACCGCCTGTAGTAACCCAGACAAAGAGGAACACCTTTCCTGTCTGCTGGAAATTAAAAGGAGGAGGAGAACTGGAGGGGTGGGGGTGGAGGTTTTTATGGCTCCCGCTTGTTGTTTTGCATTTTAATATGATGCAGATTTCAAGCAAATGAGTATGTCTTTCTGCAGAAGATTTCAGTTATGTAGGCAGTCTTCCAGTATGGCCCAGCGTGCTTTATGTTTACATGGCTAAAAGAATCTGGCCAGGTGTGGCCCAGACCACCTCCAAATGTGGTTTGAGTCATCGTGTATCCTCAAATGCCATTTACAGCTGTACTTAGCCTGTCCACTTTTGGTTACTCAGAAATCTCAGTGTGATTCTCTCTCTCGAGCATAAATCATTTTCACTCTTTCCATTATATTATGCTTGGGGGGCTGTGGCTTTACACAAGACAATTAGAATTTCCTTCTCTATTAAGACCAGGACTTTACGCAAAGAGATCAAGTCTCTCCAGGGAATATACCCAGAATGCAAAGTGTAGGATGTAAATTTGAATTAATATTCGGCACCCTTTAGATTCTTTTGTCTGTCTCTCAAAATCCAGAATTGTATTTGTCTATTTACCTTGAAAGGCAGATGCAAAGTGAATTTTACAATCATCTGTTAACGTTTTTTCTTGTGTTTGTTTTTAATAATCATAAGGGTTAAGCCAAAACTCTGTAAGGTGAAGCTTTTATTTCATGTTTCTAGTTTCAACAGGACAATTTTAAGTAGTCCAGAAAACCCTCTGATTTTGGAACACTTTCTTTAAGTCCTAAATCATCATGGGTTGAGTAAACTATCTTTATACACTTGATTACAGCTTAAGAGCATCTCGGTGGAAGATATAAAACCTCAGGCGTTTCATATGCCGACTCACTGGAGGATTTTCAACATACAAACTTATTTACATTCAATTTTTGATGCCTAACCATGTAATAGCTTTTAAAAGAAACTGCTGAAACAGAAGTCGAAGCATCTAAAAGCTCATTTAGTTCATGTCGCTCCTCATCTGCTCCTACTTGTTGCCTGTAGAGACTGTAAAAAGGAACAAACTTTGCGAGGAGCTCATGCAGATGCTCTGTGCTCCAGAAGTAGTGCAGTTAAATGAGCCGAAAGTGTTTCTACAACAATGGCTGCAGCTACACGGTGACTTTGTGTGTGAGAGCAAATTGCTTGCACTTGGCCCTCTTGAGAATGGGTGAGTTGACAGTCCAGACTGGGCCAGATAAATGACCAGTTGTAGATACACATGGGCTTACACTCAGGGTCAAGTGTTGGAATGCCACAGATCCATTATCGAGATCAGCCGGTAGGGATCCAGGTCTCTGGATGTAGAGCGCATAACAAGATAAAGGAGAGTTAAGATGGCGTGCAATCCGAGCTTGTGTGTGTGTGTGTGTGTGTGGTGCAGATGAAGAGTAAAGGTTTCTCGAGCTGCACAGAGCTCTCTTTGAGCTCTCAGATGAATCAATCCCTGGCCATCCAATTTAAACTCTGGGGAAAGGCTGCATCGATCTGGGCTTGGGCCCTTCACACATGCGGGTCTAGTATCCAAAAAGAGAAGGGGGAAAGAACAGCAACAGCTTCTGCAGCATATTTGACACCTGGTGACACACACTTGAATTCTGTCAAACTGCTGTTGTTTTTACCACCTGAAATGTGAAAACGGAGCTTAGATCAATCTCTGAGCAATTTTGTTCCAAGGAAACTTGGAAACTTGATAAATCCCCAGCAAGTAAAGAGCATGTCAACGGCCCAGCAAAAATGACAGTCATAAAGAACCAGAGGTTATTCAGCAGTAAGGAGAGTATGTCCTGAACTGACATAGGTGTTATATTACATCAAAAGTAAATTGACAAAATAAATTAAAATGCACGAGTGGACATAGTGGCAAAGACCATTGCAAAGATGCATCTTTCCTGGGTAATATTTCAATGTCAATAAAAATTCATATTTTCCTGAGTTCATGTGAGCATTCATCGTGACTCTGCAGGGAGGGAGGTAATGTCCAGAGTAGGTAGGGTCATTTAAGATGCATCCTTCCATGAATCATTTGAGATTGTTGGTGCAGTCATCTTAAGGACAGGAACACCGTGTTAACTTGCACATTTTGAGGAGGAAAATACTACAAACACACCATTGGCAACATTTGGCCGGAACAACTATGACCATGCTTTTATTTTTGTACAACATGCTTATTGTACTTCCTGTACAGATCCTATCAATGTAAGAACATATACACTATATTTCCAAAAATATTCACTCATGTGCCTTGACTCACTTATGAACTTAAGTGACATCTCATTCTTAGTCCATAGGGTTTGGTATGACATCCGTCCACCCTTTGCAGTTACAACAGCTTCAACTTGAAGGCTGTCCACAAGTTTTAGGAGTGTGTTTATGCAAATTTTTGACCATCCTTCCTGAAGCGTATTTGTGAGGTCACACACTGATGTTGGACCAGAAAGCCTGGCTCTCAGTCTCTGCTCTAATTCATCCCAAAGGTCTTCTATCACGTTGAGATCAGGACTCTGAGCAGTTTTCCCTCTACTTTCTTGTAACACAGTTCCTCCATACGAAACTCTCTCATCAATGTCTTTATGGACCTTGCTTTGTGCACTGGTGCACAGTCATGTTGGAAGAGGAAGGGACCATCTACAAACTGTTCCCACAAAGTTGGGAGCATGGAATTGTCCAAAATTTCTTCATATGCTGAAGCATTTAGAGTTCCTTTCACTGGAACTAAGGGGCCAAGCCCAGCTCCTGAAAACAACCCCATACCATAATCCTCATCCACCAAACTTTACACTTGGCACAGTACAGTCAGACAAGTACCGTTCTCCTGGCAACCGCCAAACCCAGACTTGTCCATCAGATTGCCAGATGGAGGACTGCTATTCCTCACTCCAGAGAACACATCTCCACTACTCTAGAGACCAGTGGCGGTGTGCTTTACACCATTGCATCTGATACTTTGCATTGGACTTGGTGATGTATGGCTTAGATGCAGCTGCTCAGCCATAGAAACCCATTCCATGAAGCTCTCTATGCATTGTTCTTGAGCTAATCTGAAGGCCACATAAAATTTGGAGCAGAATCTGTAGCGATTAACTCAGAAACGCAGAAATTAATGCAGAAAGTTGGCAACACTGACCTCTCTGTGTCAGTTTATGTGGCCTGCTACTTCGTGGTTGAGTTGCTGTAATTCCCAATCTCTTCCACATTGTTACAATACCGCTGACAGTTGACTGTGGAATATTTTAAAGTGAGGAAGTTTTAACACTGGACTTGTTGCACAGGTGGCATCATATCACAGTATCATGCTGGAATTCCCTGAGCTCCTGAGAGTGACCCATTCTTTCACAAATGTTTGTATCAACAGTCCGCATGCCTAGGTGCTTGATTTTACCTGTGGACATGGAAGTTATTGGAACACCTAATTTCTCTTTCACTTTAGATTTACTCATTTTTTTCAGTTTCATCAACTATAAACTTGTGTTATACATTCAAACTTCTAAACCTCTCAATCTTGAACTTAGTCACAGTCTTAGAACATCTTCAACCATATCTGCTGTCGAACAGCGCACCGAATAAAATCATACTTGTTGTTGATGTGTTTACATCTCTGACAACATACAGAATTCTTTGACAAAGGAATAGCTCCTTAGTTACCTCCAAAGATTTTCACTGTTGTATATTTGCACTGATTGTCAATTCCACTTAACAGTTGTACAACAGACAAGCTTTCTTGTGCATTGCAGCCATCGTCATCTATTCTGCCTCACATGTTGATAATGCCACTGTTGCCTGTTTCTTGGTTTTCCATGAAACAACAGGCAGCATTTGTGTGCTACAAGAGAAAATGTTTTCCCTCTACTTTCATGTAACACAGTTCCTTCTTAGTGGTACCCTTTAAGTACCTAAAAACATGTTTTGCTGCTGTCCAGTCCTGCACCTGGTTCATCCTTATTTCATTTTCCTGTATGAAATCAACACAGAGAAGATGCTTAAGTCTCCCAAGAACCTTCATTTCATTTGTGTCACATTATTCAATGAAACTAGGATTGTTCAGTATCACTGGGAGTAATGATGAGGTCATCAACCCAAATGATCAGGATTACTTTCTCATTTCTTTGTTTTTTTGCAATAGACACAATGATCCGTTGAATCTTGTGTGAAACCATTTTCAATCAGATGCTCATTGAACATCTTATTCCAGTTCCTTCCAGATTGTTTTAGACCATACAATGACTTGTTCAGCCTGTAGACTAGTTTTTCAAGTGGATCTGATTTGATCTCATATCCCATTGGTTGCTCTTGGTACATTTCACAATCAATAGGAGTGTGCAGGTAGGCTGTTTTCACATCCACTTGATGTCAATCTAGGTCATGTTGAATTGCTAGCTGCATTAAGCTGGACAGTGAAGTCATGTTTTCTGTATAAGAGAAACTCTCCTTACAGTCTTACAATCCATGCAACTGGACTATAAGCTTTTGTAACATACAGGTTATTATATGTCTTTGTGCTATCTGGGTTTTCTTTAACAGACAAAAACCCATTTTCCCGAACTGCGTTTTTGCCCTCTGGCAATGTGGTCAACGTAAGCGTGTTATTCTCCTGAAGAGAGTCCATTTCCTTCCTTTCGCAGAAGCCCAAAATTCAGACTTTGATGAGTGCATTGCTTGTAAAAAGTTTGCGGCAGGTCACACATTATGCTGTAACAATAGTCAGTATCTGTCAATACTTGGTCATCAGATCTTGTTTCATATTTATAGTCTAACGAAAACTGTGGGCTTTTCCTCTGTCTTTTAGGATAGCGTGTATTCTGACTATTTTCTCCCTGTTCTGTGGATTCCATGTCACCATTTGAGTTTTTAAGGTTAAACTCAGTTTCTTGCGCATCACTTGACCTCTGATCTGCTATGTCCTTTGGTGTAAGATGTTCTAGCTCACTCTCGTGTACATCATCCTCACCCTCTAGAGCTGTCTGAGTTTGGCGTTCATCTACACTTTTAGTGATAAACTTCACTAACCTGTGTTTGACAACTCTTCCCATTTTTGGGTAATAGACTAAATATGATGGACTATTTTTGTTCTATCCTACATAAATCCCTTTGTCGCATCTTGAATCTAACTTCTTTTTGTCTTGTTTGTAAGCATAGCAGACTGATACTTTTTTTTTTATCTTTCACTCATCTGGTTTCTTCCCCATCAGCATGTAATACAGAATCTGACCTGTTTGCCTGTTATCACACAGCAGTGAATGACTGCAGCAGTCACAACAGTATAACCTCTTTGTTACGTTACCTTCGGGTAACATGCACCTTGACATTTCAAACATTGTTCTCTAATTTATCTCATCTGTCTCACTTTGATGGGGCGAGTAAAGCACTAAAGTCACATGTCTTATCATCATTTTGCTCAGTCCATCTGCGTGTACAAGCTCTAAAGCTGTCGAAATAGCTGTTGAAATAATGGACATGGGCATGATTAAGTTGTTAAAAGTCTTGAATCGCAGTTAATTTTTGTTTGATTGAACAGCCTTACTACCACTAATATTGAAAATAACTTCCTGTATGCTGAAATTTTAACTAGCTGGTATTGAAAAAAGTATCGTTAAGGTATCGGTATCAAAAACAAGGTATCGGTATTGATATCGGAAAAATTTTACCCAGCCCTTACTCGCAACACCATTCTGTCACGTGCTGAACATTCTCCATGTAGGCCCTGTGGTCTCATCATTGTTTGACATGAGGCTCATTAGTGACATCATCAAATCAATCAAAAAATGTAATCACTAGTTTGAAAGAAACACATTTTTTTAAAGTTTTTGTCGCTGCAACAATGTAAAGATATATAGAGATGGGGGAGGGGTAATATTTAAAAAAATGGATGGAGTACAAACACCAGAAACACAAACCAAACTTTGAAATGATCTGAAGATGTAACCAGGGATCACACAAGCCTGGGGCAGCAGCTGCACTTTCCATCACTTTATATGTGACTGGTAGATCTGATAAGATCCAAAATAATAACCTCAGAAAGCAAAACAAAATATAAAAGATGAAATTAAGATATTTTGAGGAATATTTGAAAAATACATGTCATGCTCAGTGGTTTCAAAATATCACTTGTAAATAATATTTCAAAATGGCGATGTGCAGAACAGCCACTCATTCTTCTTTCTTTTAAATACTTACTTTTTTTTCCGCCTGTTTCTGGTTGTTAAATGCACCACTACTACAGACACCTGGACATTTTAAACTTTGGTTTCCAGCTCTCCTGTCACAGATGCATCTCACCACTCTTATAACATCCCAAATGACACAGGGAGACTACTGGGATATATTCTCAGATCTGGCAGGTGGGGAAGCTAGAAAATTGAGTGGAAGTCAAGGTTAGGATGTCACACTGGCCTTCTGGCAAGACTTGTTTGCCAATCAAACACCATATCATGCACCTGCAAGAGACCAGTAGGATTTTCTGCACAATTATTCAGTGGCATTAATGCTTTTCTATTCATTCAGTTCCATTCTAAAAGGAAACCTGTTATACTTTTGTTGGTTCTTCTTAGTAAGATGAATGGCTTGGCCCAAGTCTGACCCAGCAGATATATGGGTATAATGCCACTCACGACAAAACATGGTCTAACCCATAGTTGCATTAGAGCTGTCTGGTTCCTGATTTACCTGTTTTCATGAGCCAAATATTCCTACTGAATCACAAATCATGAGTCTGACGTCTCCACTAACCCGCTTCATATGAGTCCTCTAGCTGCTAATGCTAACGGTAGTCGCTATGTTAGGTGCTAATGGTCTGAGTGAGAGCTGACAGCAGTGTCGCAGAAAAACTGCTGACTCAGGTGATTTAGCTGAACTGAGTGAGTGATAAACTCAACTGAAAGTCAGCTGGGCCGAGTCAGCCGAGTCCATTAAATGAACCGAGTTTACCAGCATTAATTTGCATCAGCACAGACACCTATAATCATGTTGTCATGATTTGGTGTTTAGTTTTGGTGTTCAGTTATTATTGGGATCTGGGTTTTGTTCTGTGTTTTTGTTTTGGGTTCTTCTTTTCTTGTACCTGAACTTTTCTTCCTGTCGCTTTACTTCCTGTTTTATTTTGAAGTCCTGTCTGTGTCTAGTTATATTCTGTTTGACTTTCCTCATCCTCGTTTCCCTGATGTGTTTCACCTGTGTCAGCTCCTCCCCCGATATATTATCTTGTCTGTTTTTTTTTCCCTCCTGGCTGGTCTGTACTGTTTGCTTCCCAAGTCTCTGAATCTTGGTTTGTCTGGAAGCGTTGTTATATTTTTTCCCTTGCCCTGTCCTGAGTTTGTTTCTGGTTTTTGCATAGCATTTTAGATTTTTGGTTCTGGTTTTGTTTTACTCTGAATTTTCCTGCCCTAGCAGCATTTTTGGTTTCATTAAAATATCATGTTTTGGATTACTCCTGCCTCCTGCGTTTGGGTCCTCCACTACATCTCTGTTGCGTGACATGTTTTCTTCTGAATAGTTCCATTAAATGGTAGTGACTTTTCAATGTGTAGGTGCTTATGATTATAAGCTGTTTCTGGGCTAAAATAGCAGCAATCTATTGTTATTTATTTTTTCATAAGGTCATCCATCACAGGAATAATATATAGAAAGTGGAGTCATCTTTGGTGTGAGATTGTACCCACCAGTCTTGACAAATAACCACATAACTTTTCTAAGATACTCTCCATAAATTTGTGGCTTCAGGGTCAGACAATTTCAGCTTTTTTTTTTTTTTTTTTCTGGGAAATGTCTGTCCTTATAATTTTATTATTATCTGGATTTTTTTTTCTCATAAATTCTCTGTGGAGCAGAGCCCTGACAAAAACTGCAGCATGGGAGAAGTAGGAATTCCATCCGTCCACCCATCCATCCATCCATTTTCTATAACAGCCTCATCCTTGTAGGGTCATGAAGGGGCTAAAGTTTATTCTACCTGTCAATGGGTAAAAAGTCACTGGTGCAGGAAATACAAGAAGCTAAAATAGCAACTAAACCAAGGTACCTAAATCCAAAGTTAGCAATTTGAAGAAATTAACAACTGATAAAGGTGAACATTGTTCTTTATGTCAGTTTTGTACAGAAGCCCTAAAAGGCCATACATGCATACATTTCATTTCTCCCATTTTCCGTGATAACAAGTTATTTTTCCTCCTTTTTCCCGTGATAACGACACAATTTTCCCGTGATAACGACATAACTTCGTTATTTTTTCCTCCGTTTTTCCGTGATAACAAGATAATTAATTTGAGATCTCAAGAAAACTAAGAAAAAAAGCCTCTGCACACTTACATCCATGCAAACAAGTGTATGTTTCACCAAGCTTTCGGTCTATCGACCTTCATCGGGGCATTGCAATGCCTTTGAGATCTCAAAT
>JBAMYA010045448.1:0-11711 GCA_037176975.1 Arrhamphus sclerolepis
GGGAGGAGACCCCGGGGAAGACCCAGGACACGCTGGAGGGACTATGTCTCTCAGCTGGCCTGGGAACGCCTTGGGATTCCCTCAGTTGAGCTGGAAGAAGTGGCCAGGGATGGGGAGGTGTGGGCCTCCCTTCTTAGGCTGCTGCCCAAGCGACCCGACCCCGGATAAGCGTGAGAAGATGGATGGATGGACTGTTTCCTTAATCTTTGTATAATTCTGAACAGATGGTGAACAACAAAGTAGGTGCGAAATGACTGTATCTGCATGAGAAATATTAATTTTGATCTCTTTAACAAGCAACCCTGAACCCATTTACTGAAAACGTCCCCTCAGTGACAACTACAGTCTTTAGTCACTATGTTTATTATGTGCCCACTCTTGGTTCTCTTCAGGAAAGACTCATGCACTTAAAACTTTTCAAACCTTTTTAAGTCCCGTGGATACAGCAGCGTCCTGCAGAGCATCTCCAGAGAGCCACTGTGTGTTCTCAGGCTGTGTTTGTGTGTCACTGTTCTTCAAGCACACACTGTAAACCACATATGTCTGGTGGATGTGGGAGAAGATGTGAACCACCTGCAAGCAGATTATCAGGACAGAACGGTCACAGAAGCACTTTATCATAAATGTGGATGACAGATTGGAGCTAAATATTGAGCTTACCTCTCCCACATACTGAAGGAGGCTTTCTGTCAAATGAGTGCCCAGTATTCTGCTGATTTCATCACGCAGCGCCCTCTTTTGTTTCACCTCAGACTTTTCTTCCTGCAGCAGAAGACTAGGAAACTCCCAGAGGCCAGCCAGCAAACCTGAAAGTACACATGCATCGCAGGCGAACGCTGTATTCAATTATTCAGCAGCCCAAGGAGGTGCTTCCTCTCATATGAATGCCAGTTTCTAAGCGTTTTTAGTAGACTTCGAATAAAAAGTATTAAGAAAACCCCTGTTTAAATTTATACAGACTCAGACCTATGAACGACTCAGAAATCACTGAAAAATGAGTTTCAGACTTTAATGAATAAAATCTGCAGCCAGCTCTTCATCCAGATTAACAGATGTGGTAAAAACTGCAGAGCACTGACCTTTGTTCGGTCTCTGCATGAGCAGATACTCGTGGTCTCCCTCCTCGCCAGGCCTGGTCACCACACAAGTCAGAGTTCGCTCCACTCGGGGAGCCTTCTTAGCTGGCTTTCTGGGGAAGTTCTGAACCCCCAACTCATCGTCCCAGGGCTCCGAGGGACACAAACGACATGTTCCACTGTTCACTGCGTGGGAACAAAAGACGTGCATGTTGACTTTAATATCAGGAATACATTGATGTCTAAGAGGAAAGAGGACACATACTGCAGTCTTCTATATCAGGAATATCTGAAGTCTTATTTTCCAGTTTCCCCAAAAGCTTCTTAGAGTTTTGCTGCTGTTTGGCATGAACCTGCACAGGCACACGATGATAAAACATGAACTCAAACTGATAATACATTCACAGTAAACATTTCTTACTGAAACAGTCAGCATTCAGCCGTGCCTACCTTATGAAATGAGCGACAGTGTGACTGGACAGGACACTGGCTGCATAGCGGCCCTTTAGGGGTGCAGACTCGTGCTCCCAGCTCCATCATGGCCTGGTTAAAGTCTCCAGGTCTTTCTGGATCTACTAGCATATTAGCTAAGTTCCTGAAATATAACATAAAATCAAAACACAACAAAGCATAACTGAGTTTATTACAATGAGCACAGATATGGTAGTCGTGTTGCGTTTTTGTTTGGTGGCTCATCTCACCAAAGAGCCTCCGTCACTGCAGGACTTGTGCTGTCAGCTCCAATGGCCCTCAACCGACACAGGACCCGAATCACGTTTCCATCTACAGCTCCAGTAACCTAGGCAACAGAGTTCACATTAGTTATTGTGATGAACAAAGAAGTGATACTATTAATTTCTGGTTAGTTCTGAAAATATTAGGACACTGGCACAGTTTTCGATAGTCTACCTATTAAGCAAGTTACAGTTACATAATGAGCCCCTTGGCTGGAATTTGAGGACACCAAGATTCCTTCCAGTCTTCAGTTGACTAGTTGAGAATCTTTTGTGCCTTTTAGCCTGCCTTCAACAAGTGAAATACAGCTCAGGTCCACTCCTCCTCCTCCTCCTATACCGCTCCATCCAATCACCTCTACTGCATTTGATCTGAGCAGACGGTATACCACTGCGCACTGTAATAACGGTGATGCGGTGCCATGCCCATGTCATCACGCTGTTGGTGTTTTACAGCAGATGTTGGCTGCTCAAGATCATGAGCTGCCATCCACGCCATTTTCTTCCCTTCGTTCTGGATCAGGTTTGACTCTTGCTCTGACCATAAAGGCATGAAAGAATACCCTGAAGGTTAAGGAGGCTTTTTTTAAAACTGCACAGGTTTTAGATTGCTTTCAGAAGGCAATGTTAGGTTTTTAGGGGTTGAGGAAGTGTAATTCTTTTTAAGCACATATTTATTTCCAAACCAAAGAGCATGAGCCCACAGCTCAAACTGGTCCACAGGAACACATGCAGCTACTGGTGCAGATATTTGTGTCTTCTGACCAACCTCCCCCAGAGCAATGGAGCCTACAGCAGCAGCAGTGTAGCGTCCCACACCGGGCAACTCTCTCAGCAGGTCGTCAACTGTCCGAGGCATCTGTCCCTTCAGCTCGGACACCACCTGGAACAAAATAGTTGCACAAAAAGACCCCACAAAACATGAACTACAGCATTTTAAATGATGAATTACTATTACTACAGTAGTTTTGCAAACACAAGACGATTTGAGACAGTGAGTAGATGAAGACAAATACAGAAGTTGCCAAAATGAAATGGTAACAATAAACTACACAAATGTCTGCTGATGTGGGAAATGTCACAGACCTTCTGTGCACCTTCATGCAGCCTTCTTCCACGGGAGTAGTAGCCAAGGCCAGCCCACATCTGGTTCACCTCCTACGCATGAGTGCAAATCAAGATGTTTAATTTGAAACAGCATGATTTTATTTATTCATTTTTAAATCAGCACCTCAACACACACACACACACATACATACATATATATCTACAATCACCTCTAGTGTAGCAGCTGAGAGATCCTGCACTGTGGGCCATTTCTGGGGCATAATAAGTACAGAATCATTATAGAGTATTGAACACTGACTAGGATATTCTTTAAAGAATTCCAGAGAATTTAAAGCAGAGAAAAAGCAGACCTTCATCCACCTGTTGTAGTAGTCTTTTACTGTGGCGACTTGAGTCTGCTGCAGCATTATTTCAGAAACCCACACTGAAAACCAGTCACTTATAGTTTAAACAGGAGTCAAAGTGGTACATATAGAGTGAATGCAGTAGTTAAAGATGTGGATTTATTTTTCAAGAATGAATGTTGTTACCTGCATATGTCCTGATGTTGAGATCAGACTCTGTCAAAGCCTGCATAAGACATACAAGAAGCCAGACAGCATTGCTTTTAAATTGTATTGTGTAATCAAAAAAGATCCGTGTAACTTGATAACAAAAGATAAAACATGTGCGATATTAAGACTTTTAATCTTCTTTTCAGTAATCCTATAATGATACATTGACATTAACCACTAAAAACGTTTTGGCTTTAGTACACAGCCCTATTAGGATCCACTCTGACAATGCATTCCTCCTTTCGAACTGTGTAATGTAATCACTACATCCCGAGGCCCTTTCAGCGAGTTCACACACAATCTACTAAGCTGAATTTCATGAAATGTCTTAAGGAGGTGGAACACAAATACAGCAAGAGCCCATAACCTTGTTTTCCAGATCTGGATATGTTTCTTTTAATTTACCAAATATGTTTATTAAAGGAACACACATTCCAGCCAGAAGCAGAACTTTTTTTTTCTTTACCAGAGTCCTCCATGGCAGTTCTCTCTTCTCTTTGTCATACCAGCTCAGGAGCTGCGATCGCAGTTGCACAACATCAGCATGATCAGAGAAGGTGTGGTATGAAGACGATGAGGGCGCCTTTGTAGAGTCCTCTGGAGGAGAAAAACACTAATATTATACACAAAAATGCTACTTCCAAATGCAAATGAATCAACCTGATAAATGTTTTTCAGTCAGACACGTTTTGAACTAATCTGGACAACGACTGACATACGTAGTTCAGCTACAGCACTCGCAAGTGTTATACAAGTTAGCCATGACATGATTTATGTCAAGGAGTGTGATGGACAGATGTGGTGCAGATGTCAGCAGCAGGACCATATCTGGTGCACCATCCCAAGTCAAAAACATAATTCAAAGCCACATGTTGGCCTTTGGAAACCTGCAGTCATATTTAGGTCAAGTATAAGAGCCATCTGCAGTTGTGCAAGTGAAATTTCCTGTTTTGTTGTATAACGATTATAGAGCACTCAGGACTACATGGAGCTTTCTCAGTAGCCAAATGATATCAGTCTCATATTGACAAAATATGTGAATCAGTTGTTGGAAAATAACAATAAATAACAAAATATAATAAATGGCCAATGAGCCAATCCATTCACTTTAAACTTGTTGCTGACATGTGACGTATATATAGATCGTGTTTCTTTGTATGTTCAGTTACATCTGCAACATTTTATTTAATTTAGTTTTGACATAATGACACAACAAACGTGACTCAGTTCCACCAGTTCTGTCAGGAGGAATGGACCAAAGTTCCAGCAAACGATTGTGGGAAGCTTGTGGAAGGAAAATGCTTTTAATTCTAACTGAAAGAAGTCTAACCTATGTCTTCTTTCTCTCTCTCCCTTTTTTAATACAAAGTATGTAAAAGTCTGGTTTCAACTGCATACTGTATGCGCATGATTTTCTCTTTAACAGCTACCCTTTTTTTTCCCTATAGTTTAATAACTCGAGGAGTAATAAACTTTAGTCATTGCAAGAGCCCACACATCCTGGTTCCAGAGGTTGTGCATCTGTTGAAGAAGATCAAGTTAGTTTGCTTTGCACTGTGGTGATCTTCATGACTGTGAAGTTCAGTTTGGACACCGTGTCACTAAAGCCATAATTATATGACTGTGCGGCTTTTCTAATTGAGCTATATAATAATAAAGCTGGAGAGCTCAAAACAAAATCTCCTGGAAGCTAAAGGTTACCCTCACGCTCTACTATTTCGCCCTTGTCAAGACAAATGAAAGAATCCGAAGTTTTCTAATGTTCATACAACATAAAATCAGCACCTTCTTTCACTGCTGTCTTTGATCTCTTCCGTGGCGACACTGTTGTTTCTAACATCTCCAGTCGGCATCTTTTACTTTTAATCATCGCTCTACGCAGCGTGCTCATTATTAAACACGATCTACAGCAGCTTTCTCAGTCCTCCAAACTGCAGATATTCATAAAAGCTCTCAGCTCTGCATGAACATTTTGTTTTCCTCGTGGGTTGTAAATCCCGCTACGTTCGAGACGCACAGTCGATGTGTGTCCAATCAGCTGTCGGAAAACAAGACACGTATGTGTAACGTCATTTCCGATGGGAAGTCCTTTTATTAACGTATAATAATGTGCTATTTTATTAAAAATATCATGTAATCATCATCATATATACATGTATATATATACATACACACACATACACACACATATATATATATATATATATATATACAGACACATACACAAACATATACATATATAGTGTGTGTATACATATTATATATGCACACACACAATTTAAATTATATATAAATCATTTTGGAGAAATTCATAAGAAGGAGAAGAAATGCTGACAGTGATACATATTTGGTTTGTTCCAATGACTTGAACCCACGTTCAACTTGACTAATTATTACCTTATTAATAGTTAATTTATTATTCTATTCTATCAATGTTTCTGTTCTATTTTTTCTATTTCTGCCTCAGTGTAGAGTCACATCCTCTCTCAGAGGGACTAAAATGTGGACTCTGAAAATACTGTCTCATGCTGCCTGAACAAATCTTTTACAATACAAGCCCAGTAAATCCTGACGCTGCCATTTTGGAATATGCCAGGGGAAGAAAAAAATATTGATAGAAAAACTTAATAAAGGTTATTGCATTTCCTCCACAACATATAGTGACTCACTATCCATCTCTCCAGGTTTTAATAATGCATGGGGCAGTTCTTAACTCTATTTTAGTTATTTCAGAAACTTCTTTAGTTGCTTTGTTGGCTTGATAGACTGACTTAATTGACTTTTTGAAATAGTCACATCTCCTCCAAAACTAGTTTGTTTAAGAACTTGAAACATATTAATTACTGTAGTACTTATTTGATGGGAAGCTCCTACCTCTTTGACATATAGGTCCCGGCTTCACTTCTTACCATCCAGAACTGAGAAAAACAAACATTGCCAAGAAATAAAGTTATTCTTACATTGAACAGGAAGTGGAGGAAAATACTTGTATCTCACCTCAAGATAAGATATGATTATTGTCAACTTGGCTTGACTGCAGGATTTCTGCTTGTCTTTCGTCCATATCTGCGTATAAAGTTTCAGCTATGTGCTGTTGGGATTACATTTGTTGGTACTAACTTCTGATACTCTCACGAATGTAATTAATGTTTGAAATGCTTACTAAATGCCCAAAATCTACAGTGAAGGCTGCAAACAGCATGCTGCCCATGCCTTTCTCCACATTTTCCCTAATCCTTGGGAATGAGCAGATGAGGTGCCAGGGAGCAGTGCAAGAAATCACAGAGTTAGTTTATGCAGTTGTTAGAGTACAATATTCGGATGTAGGGGAGTTTACATTTCGGTACAAAACACATGCCTTAGAAACAGTGACAGACCTAAAATATGTCAGACTATCTTTAAGAACTCCAGCTTGTGTCTAGTTCCAATTATGTGGTTTGTACTTTCTGGTTTTAATTTTGTGTAAGAGAAAAACAATGGGGTTTACTGGAACACAAATTACTGCAAATAAAACAGAGCTTTTGTTGGTACCATCTGGGTATTTCTCTCAAACTATGCATCATTGCTACATTTCCAAGTAGAAGCCCTTTTTGTGGCTTTTTTGTGTACCAAATCATCAATAGACAAGTTGTGCAGAAATCATTATGAACCACAGCTGACTGTCTTTGGGAAGCAAACATGTGCACATCTGCTTGTGTGTGTATGTGAATAATGTAGGCATAATGCATGTGCAGCATGTACCTCCAAGGCTAGGCTGGCTTGTATTTGGGCATCGGCGTGTTCTCTATTGCCCATTGCATACAGAAGATGTTGGACAACTCCAAGAGAGAGAAACTCTTGACTGGCCTCTTGATCTTCCTCAGCCAACAGCCTTCAACATGTCATATATCAAATTAATATATAGCTGTTGCATGACAAAAACTCTTTTACATAAATTCAGACTGATGTACTCACAAATGTATCGTATTGTTTTTGCTGCAGCAGCTTGTTACACAAACAGAGCGACAGATCCAGTCATTTTGATCATCTCAGCGTCTAATACATCACACAGAGCAACAAAACATGCAGAAATAATAATGTGACATCCCCAGTGTCATTAGATGGGCTTATAGATCCAAAAACAATAACTCTCTCTCCAGAACTACAAAAATCTTAAGCAAGAAGCCTTAATGTAGCTTTTTTTAAATTCAAAATATGGGTAGAAGCTTGAATCCTTTCCTGTTTTAATCAGTGTCTATATGATATTGTCCTAATGAACAATTTAACTCTTAAATGGCCAAAGTTAAGTGAAAAACACCTTCTGTGATCTGCTGCTGTATTTCCTCTCTCATGGGCCTCAGCAGAGCCACCAGTGCAGAGAGCAGCACCACTTTCACGTCATAATTCTTCAGGACTACGATCAGATTAATAGCTGTCAGAAAGTCATACAAGAATAGAAGGATTTCATCTTTTTACTGGAAGTCCTTTTTTCATCCATAGCCATTGTAGCAGCAATCTAACTACAAAAAGTGCTGCTTGAGGGACTTTGAAGTCCTTTCCAACTCATGCTGGTATGTAAAAACAAAGTCCTCTATGAAATGCACTGAGCTCTTTATTAACTGGCAAAAACATTCAAAACACCTACAAAGGCCAGGTGTAAAAAGGGCTTAAAACGAGCTTGTACAAAAGGGCAGGAGTGGAAGATCCAGGACATCTACACACCCAGGGTTTACACTGGCAGACCATGGAGCGTCACGTTCAGCACTCAGAAGATCAAAGCTTACAACCATTCTGGTCTCTACATTCTTCAAGGTCAGCACATCAATAGTCTGACTTCTGATTTGCAAACACCCGTTCATAACAGTGCCTGCTCTGCTTATCACACCATGCGCTGGAAAGCTAGGGTATTTATCAGTGATGGAGACTGCACAAGAGAAAACATTACCTGCTCTTCAGTTAGTTTAAAGATTCAAGAAAATGAGAATAATTTACCCAGTGAAATGGAAGGACGTATTCGTTATAGAAACAAGCTTGTCATTATGTGTGATGGAAGATATGTGTTTCACATTGATGAATTTGATGATGTTGGTAGTGACAGTGTTATAATCATCCCTAGCATTGCAGAACAAAAGTATTCATGTCACTCACCTGTGTTCTCCTTCCAAGTAGAAGTGCATCCTCAGTAGTCATTAGATTAGTCTGCATCTTAAAGGAACTTCACCAAATGGAGTAGTAATATAGCATAGTATCATATGTTTGCAGTCCTCTCACCTATAAATGTCTACATTTTCCACAGCATTTTACAGATAAGATTAAAATCTTGATATTAGTCAGACTGTTTTATGTCTCGGTGGCTGGCTTGGACTTCTTTTAGCTATGATTTTTAGGCCGACAGTTTGTGAGAGAATCTTGTTTGATTGCTATTGTGAATTGGTCTATGTCTTCAGATACTATTTGTAACAAAAAATTAAAACAGGGTTGATTATTTGCATTATATTTTGCCATTTAAATGAAAGTGAACTTTCATTAACCACCCTCAAACTCTCCAGCGAGTTAGATAAAATTCAACTTGGTAGATTCTGGTAAACTGCTAATAAACGAAGGGCAATGATAGAAGAAAATCTTTCCTAAAGTCCCCATGAAACCTCTAGCACATGCGCTATTTCCCTCTGTATATATGCTCTGTTCTGATTGCTCAGCTTTCAGAGCCTTGAGAAAACACTGCCTTATTTATTATCATCATCATCATCATGCTTCCAGCCACATCTATGGGTGATTTAATCAATTTTTCAATTTAATTTTATTCATATAGCATTTATCATAACACAAGTTGTCTCTAAATGCCTCACAGAAACCCTGAGCATGAACTCCAAGCACATGGGAAGCCGCACAGCGGCAAGAAAAACCCCAAAAAAACTCCCTGTTGAGGAGAAATCTTGAGCAGGATCTGGCTCTGCCGAAAGCCAACTGAGTGAAGGAAGAAAAGAGGAGGAAGACAGAGAGGAGAGACACATAAATATATAATATGCGGTACAAAAATATACTGAATGATTTAGAATCATAATTAGCCAAACACACATGGTTTTGAACTGCGGGAGGAAACCGGAGTACCCAGGAAAAAAAAACACAAAACAAAACATGCAAGCACAGGAAGAACATACAAAGTCTACACCAAAAGAACCTGGAATGCATTCAAAGCAGAAACCTTCAAGCTGTGAGGAAACAGTGCTAACCACTATGCCAACATGTGTTCTATACGCCTGCGGTGGATAATGCAACCTCATCTGCAGTCATTTGCTGAGCCTGTATATGCCGTAAAAGGAAACTGAATAAACTGTTCTGGAGCTGATTGTGCAAAGAAGGAATCTTCATAAAATGAAGAAGAAGAAAAAGAGGAAATACAACAAAAACATATTGGATAACACTGACCATCTTCATAATACCATTATTCAACAACAAATGTCTTCACCACAGGAAATCCTTCCTGCCCACAGCAATAACACACTACAATAACTCTTTAAAGAGACTAAAATTACTGACAGTTGCTGCAATAGGTAATTTCCTTTCTGGGAATAATGAAGTATCAAGATGTTTAAAGTGTAAAATACTTTTAATCCACATGTGCCTTTGACTAGCAGAGTGGAAGAAATAAGAAATATTCTATGATTTTAGTGGAGGACAGTCTCCAGGAATAATGCACTGACTTCATGACTTCTGTTAAACAGCACCACCCAGTGGAGGTCTGTGGTGATGAGCAGAAACTTCCTGAACACTCCGCAGCTCCTCCAGTCACAATATAAAGCTGGGACAGTCTCACTGCTGAGACAGAAAGAAACACAAGTAACACAGAAGAGGAGAAACACTTGATCAGAGCTTCATCTCACAACAAGAAGACTCAACACTAAAACACTGTTGTGCTCTCATGGATTCCAGTTGTAAAAGGTTTTTATGTCTAAAAAAGGAAAAATGGAGAGGAAAAATAAAACACATACAGAATGAAAATACAATAAATGAGAAGCAAAGTAAACTACTTTCTGGATTCAAAACAACAACAACAACAAAAACAAAAACATAAGAGAGAAACGCAAAAATATAATAGACAACCTATTCACCAAAATCCGTAATAATTAACAACTATTTTTTCTTTAAAAAATCTGACAGACAAAACAAACAACACAAACAAAAAACAAGAAAACCCCAAAACCCAAAACCAAACTAACAACAAGAGTTGAAACAGTATTTTCTCAAGAGCCAAAGACACTTCCCATATTCTTATATGACAGCTGAAGGTCTTCAGAGCATGTGCACGTATGCATGTGCACGTATGCATGTGCATGTATGCATGTGCACGTATGCACATATGAATCAACAGATATTCATGCTTGTGTACTGGCACCCATGTATAACTGTACGTGTGCATGCAAGTGTGCACGTGTGAGGAAAAGGAGGTGAATGGTGGGTGAATAGTAGGAATCAGGAGCCACGGCTGCAGCCCAGCGACACTAAGCAAGCAGAACCAGACCCGGTCCAACGGGGACCCTAGAAAGCCCCCACAGCACAGCAGGCCACAAGACCCCCACCCCCACAAAAACCAGAGACAGAGACAGGGGAGGCCACCCTCAGCCAGAGACAGAACCCACAAGGGTACAGAAGGTGCAGGGACACCAAGTCCCACCAGAAACCACCACCCAGAGTGAATGAGGCCCAACCCCAGGTCCACACACTGCTGCACCCAGGGCCGGAGACCCACCACACGCCAGGAGAAAGAAGGCAGGGGCACCTGGAGAGACCCCAAACTGCACCAGGGGAGGCAGGGGGCACCAACAGCCCCCCACCCCTGAGACCAAACAAGATGGCCAGGAGGAGAAAGAGGGGCGCCATAGAGCCATATCACCCCCCTCCCCAATGGTATGACTGATGTCT
Organism: Arrhamphus sclerolepis; assembly: GCA_037176975.1. Taxonomy (NCBI): domain Eukaryota; kingdom Metazoa; phylum Chordata; class Actinopteri; order Beloniformes; family Hemiramphidae; genus Arrhamphus; species Arrhamphus sclerolepis. Next base: position 11,335 of record JBAMYA010045448.1, read on the forward strand.
GTGTCTACTTCAGTATCTGTGTGGATGTGGGAGGTGTCATGTAGTGTCTACGGTGAAAGGTAAAACTTGAAGACTGGCTGGACCTGAACACCCCACCACTGCTGACAACAGGGCCCCAACCAGTCCTCCAGTACCTGTGTCTTTGTGTGCATCTCTACACACAAGTATTTCTGTTATTAAACCTGTTTACAGTTTTTCTTGAGTCAACTCAAACTCCACATTTTCAAATCAGTTAACACACAGGCCTAAACAGTGGCACTCATGGTAAACATGATACATTTTGTTTTCAAAAGGCTCTAACTTTTTTTTTTTTGTCAAGTATTTTTATTGTATTTTAAAAGAGTTTAAACAATGATTGACAAATATTACAACAAGTT
>JBAMYA010045449.1:0-11710 GCA_037176975.1 Arrhamphus sclerolepis
TGTACCCAGGAGGGGGCTCGAACCACCAACCTTCAGGTTCATGGCCGAACCCTCTACCACTGAGCCACCTTCCCCTATATATAATAGCAGGAAGACAATAACATCACATGCATAAGTATTTCTTTATATATCGCAAGTCAGGTTGCTATCGTAATTTTCAACAATATTACATTTTGTGTCTTCCTAATATCATGCAGCTGTACTTTATGCTCATGTCAATGCTGAAATGTGCAAAAATAGACGTTACGTATGTATTATAGTTGGCATTTAATTGTTGACTTGCACAACTCAGTATGGTATAATGATTTCCTTGACTCTTGAGTGGCGTAAAAACAAGTCAGATTAAAATAACCCTCTGTTTACCTCTGTCCTACCCATAGAAACACCAGCAAGAAGTACAATATAATGGCGTTCAATGCTGGGGACAGAGTCAATTGCTCCGCCTGGACACAGGTAGGCTCTGTACTTGTTACTTGTTGGAGTGACCGTTGATATGAGTGGGAACTCATAAGAATTTCCCTTTAAAAGAACGGTAGACTTGTCAAGGATTGCAACGATGAAAAGCTCTTCATTTCACATTTACGTTTTTCGTCTTAACATCACGTTTTCTCTCCCTTCCCAGGCCCGTATGGAAAGAGACATGAGTGCTCGGCGGATATACGGGGAGGAGGAGACGCCGGAAGGAGGAGCAGGCAGTGAGTTCGGTAAAAAACAACGTGAGGAGGCTCGACGGAAGAAGTTTGGCATTGTGACCCGAGAGTTCAAAGCAGAGGACCAGCCATGGATCCTGAAAGTCAATGGCAAAGCTGGCAAGAAGTGAGGAAAGATGGTGTTCTTTATTCTCAGAACACTTACTTTTTCATATTAAATTAGAGCATTCAGAGAGCCAGTGTCAATAAAGGCTACCTGAGTATCGTGGATTATGACGTGTACGAGGGCAGAAGTCACACTCATCTGGGGCTTTAACAGAACTGTGCCTTTCCAGTCTTTCCCACTCTAGCAGCTTCCTCCAGTTATTCGAGGTAAAGTAGACCAGGTCACCACTCGTGTAACATCAGTGTTGATCTTTTACTTGTCGAAATAACAGGAACATAGCCTGGAACTTCTTGTGAGGTTCAGCACGTCAAGGTTCTTCCCTATCCGTCCTATCCCTCACGCCATCTTCTCTACACAGAGGGGTCTGTTGACCTACATTACTTCTGTCACATCACCCATAAAAGGGTAGATATGTAGCTAAAATTACGTCAAATTAATGATCGTATCACTTGTTTAGGCTTATTGCTTTTGCTGCAAAAAGCTCCAAATGCAACCTTTAATGACTGGTGGTGCCACCTAGTGGATGAAAATAGCAGCATTTTCACAGTACTCATGTTAAATTTGTTGTATCATTGGTTGCAAAATTGTAAATTTTCTTTTGTCTTTCTAAAAAAAAAAAAAAAAGCTCTGGATTGAAAGGAAATTTTCAAATTTGGGACCCAGACACCCACACCCCGTGTGGGTGTCTGGGTAAAGTAATTTTGATGACAGTCACTCACTATTCTACACGTGAATGTGTTTACAAGCTGGTGTATAAAACCAGGGATAACAGAAGAAAAAAGGGAGAAATGATAAGAATTTTACAGAAATATCTATTTATAAATTTGTGACATTGTAACAAAAACATATTAACATAAATAAAGATGTTTTTACAGTGGCAGTCAGGTATACATCCTTGGATTTCTGCAGCAGTAACGCCCACTACGTACAATATTCCAACCTACACACGCTTCTGTGATGATGTTAACAAACTGCATTTACAAGCATTTCCGTGTGGTTATTATTTTATTTCATTTTAATTTCTTTGCTGTTTTGCACACAGCCCACGTTGGTGTTAGCCAATTTGGCATCCTAAAATAATGACACGTAAAACTTGTTTTCTCCCAGTTTATCTCTGTCGCTGGTTTCAGCAGCTAATAACTGGACAACTAAGTGTTTGTTAGATGCAAAAGACACAAGACATCATTCTGCTTCTAGTGGATAAATGATGAATACTGAATAAAGTCACCAACTTTGATTTCTCTGCAGTGCATAAGAAACCATAAAATGCAAAATCAAAGATCAGTTGATATCTTTGCTGGGAAACTTGCATCCAGCCTCATCCTGTATTTTTACTTCTTACTACTGATTGAAAGCCTGCCTCAAATTTATTCTTGTTCACTCTCATTTTCTCTTTCTTCCTCTGTCATTACTTTATTGGGTTTCTTTGTTACATCTGCCACGATGTTTGCTGTGCAAAATTTACAAAACTGAACTTAATTTATCATTGATTATGTGACAGTGCTCCACTCCAGTAGTGCTTTCCTGGGTTTTGAAATTGTTTTGTTGGTTTCCGCTGATAACAGATGGGTCTGAGAGCTCAATAATAGTTCTTAAAATAATTAAATGTTCTGGTGTAAAACAATTGAAACTGACATTTCATGACAATAGAGTTATTAGGTTCTGCTTTAATTTCTTTTCTTTCTTTCTGTTTTTGTTTTCTCTCCATCTCTGCATGTGTTTGCCAGGTTTAAAGGTGTAAAGAAGGGTGGCGTAACAGAAAATGCGTCCTATTACATCTTTACGCAGTGTCCTGACGGAGCTTTTGAGGCCTTTCCTGTTCACGGGTGGTACAACTTTACACCGCTGGCAAAGCACCGAACTTTGACCGCTGAAGAAGCTGAGGAGGAGTGGGGCAGGTGAGGGGAGAAACGAGAAGGGGTCGGTGTGAAAAAGTCATCTGCAAAGAAGAATACTAAAATTAAGTACTCTGTGGAAGCTTGAAACACACTTTAAGTCGGATATTCCACTCCTTAACAGACGGAACAAGGTAGTGAATCACTTCAGCATCATGCTTCAGAGACGTTTTCGAGAGCAGGAGCGTGGCGAGGATGACGACGATGAGACGGAAAAATCTGGAAAGAAGAAAAAGAAAGGTGGCGGGAAAGGGGGGGACCTACGCATTCACGATCTGGAAGACAACCTGGAGATGAGCAGTGATGACAGCGACAGCAGCATGGGAGACGGTGAGGAGAAAGAAACGGGAAGATAGCACTTAGCTTAAACAAGACTGTTGTGAAGCACTTATTGTACCTTTTTAATCTTCCATCTCCACATTTTCTTTTTGTTCTGTCAACCGCTTCGACTTTCTTCTTATGCACAGATGGAGAAAGTAAGCCTAAGGCAAAGAAGAACACAGGGAAAGGAAAAGCAAAGAAAAAGAAGCAAAAGGGCAATGAAAACGAAGCTCTGGAAGACAGTGATGATGGCGACTACGAGGGTCTAGAAGTGGATTATATGTCGGATGAGAGCAGGTTGGACTGAAGATGCTGTGGTCTTTTTTTAACCTCTCCACATCCCCAGAGCAGTTCTTTAGCCCCTGAAGTTTTTTTTTTCTCTGATAAATTGCTGTTTTATTTCTCCAAATCAGCTCAGATGAGGAACCAGTAAAAGAAAAGCCCAGCAAAGGAGAGGATCTCCCTAAAGGTTTGTACTAATGCGTAGATGTAACATATAGGAATAGAAAGTTGATTTTGTCACTACGTAATACATGCAGAAAAACTAAGAGCATGACCGCTGGGCCAGTAAGAATTGAGGTAGCCAGTTGATGCTGGTACCTGTGATCTTCCTGGTGTCTCATCTGACATTATTACAATGGTCATTGTTAGCGTTTAAAAATTGGCGTTTAGGTTGTTTTCTTCCTAAATGTTTGTCTCTTTTTAGGGATTGATGAGGCGTCTGAGAGCGAGGAAGAAAGTGAGGAGGAGAATCAAAATGAAGAGGAAGCAAAAGAGGAAGAGGAGGAGGAGGAAGGCAAGAAGACCCCAGTTCAAGTAGAAAAGAAGAAGAAAAAAGGTATAGAATTTTTCCAAAATAGTCTAGAGAAAGTATTAAATGATCGATATTGAATTAAATGGTTTGTGCTTGTGCGTCACAGACAGCAGCGGCGAATCGGACAGCTCGGATGACAGCGACATCGAGGGAGAGACAGCTTCTGCTTTGTTCATGGTGGATAGCGTGTGTGAGGCGGAGTGCATGGATTATTGTAGTTCTTTATTATATTGCAACAGTGTCATTATTTACAGCTGTGGTTCCCAACTTTTTTTTTTCTACTGGAAGTGTCAATATGACACTACTTGTTTTTACAAAAATGCTGCATTATATATATATATGCTTAACCCATAAAAGCCATCACCTCTACTAAGGCTTTGTGGAAATAATAATAATTCATAAAAACGACTAATTTTCACAACTACTGTCCATGAAAACTTCCTTTCAGCCCCTGTGATCCCCTCTTTGGAGGAAGGGGACCCCTGTTTTGGGAACCACAGATTTAGAGTAATTCATGTTTGCAAACTGACAAATTGACAGGAATTTGAAATGTGTGTAGGTGAAAGTGTGAATGGCTCTTTATTTGTGCTTATTGCTTATTTGTTAATGTTGTCATCAAGTGTCTCTTGTATTCCACTCCTCAGAAGAAGCGCACACCACCGAAACGCGGAGGTGGCCGTGGCTCTGCAGGCAGCTCCAGGACTGGCAGCCGTCCCGGGACACCATCCATAGACTCCGCCTCCACCTCCAACACGTTACGTGCTGCTGCCAGCAAGCTCGAGCAAGGTGTTCACTCATAAAACGATGCAATGCCCGCTTGAAATATGGATTTTTATCAAGACAAATGAATCGAAAGCGTTTATGCAAAGCTTTCAGAAATGCCTGTCAGGTCTGAGGGTTTTCTGTTTTCTGTTTCTCTTTTCACAGGGAAGCGACCCCCTCAGGGTCCTAGTACTGACTCACCTGCTGCCAAAAGGCTTAAAATGGAGCCCAGCACTCAGAGCCCTGGTGCCTCTGGGAAGAGCACACCTCAACCCACATCAGGAAAATCCACCCCCAGCTCAAGGTACTTTATTCCTCCAGGACACTGATCTTGACTGTGTTTTAGAGGCATTAGGAGAGCCACAACAAAATCATGTCTTCTTACTCATCAGTCTGCACTTTGTGGAAAGTAAACGAGATTAACAGTGACAATAAGTGCAGACCATTTACTGGATACCACAATATATGTAATGCAGCAATCAAAACTAAGAAAACAGGCTTATCTTAGTACTGAGGGGAGCAAGCGGCCATGTACTTCCTTGGCTTTGTTGCTAAATTTAAAATTATTTTTGGCTGATTTGTCTATTTCTGTATGACTTTGTTTGTGCATATTATGTTAAGCATGCATTTATATTAGCAGCATTTTTATCTATTCATTAGCTGTCACATGGGCTGCAAAAAGATTTGAGACACACATTCAGTAACATTTGAGGAAAAAAAGTGATCTTTAAATCAAGTGGCCATAGTGTGATGAAATATCAATGCTCCTCTTTATATTGCGATTTCTATTTAATGGCAACGGTTGAAAGTTACTCAGTGCAGCATCCACTATTTAAAATCAGCCTGACCTTTTCAAAGCCGGTGCTGACCTTATTCAACATCTCTTTGTCTCAATATTTCACTTTTGGAGAAATGGTTTAATGGAGAAGCATGACCCCTTAACAGCCTCTGCTCACCTCAACAGATACAGACATGAAGTTTAATGAGACTCGTACTAGTCAGTTGGACTGATACAGCTTTGGTTGATAAAGAGATGCACACTACAGTATAATTTAATCCCCAGAAAAGATGATCCTAACAGTCTGTTCTGTTCCACTCTTTCCCCCCAGTGATGTGCAGCTAACTGAGGATGCAGTACGGCGTTACCTGATCCGAAAACCAATGACCACCAAAGATCTGCTGAAGAAGTTCCAGACCAAGCGCACGGGTTTGAGCAGCGAACAGACCGTCAACGTGCTGGCACAGATCCTAAAACGCCTGAACCCAGAGCGAAAGAATATCAACGATAAAATGCACTTCTACCTCACAGAGTAACCGTGCTGAGGTCGTCCAGACCACAGCGCTGAAGAGGCTGTCTTCATGATTCAGCAATTTTTTTTGACCAGAGTTGAATTTTTCATTTTCTGAACCTTCACAATGAGGAACAGAAATGTTATTGCGGAGTGAAAAGTCAATCTTTGGATTGTTTCAGTTGATGTGTAAACATTTTACCTTTGAACCTGATTAAAAGTACTGTTTAGTTTTTGTTTTTCTCAATAAAAGCTTTTTAAAATAAATAATAAAAAGTTTTTCCTTTCTCTGTCACTCATGTGTTCATCTAATTGAAGAACACTCGGATAGTCTGTTTCACTTCCATCTATTTAGCTGGACTTAAATAGAAGATGAAAGATTAACTGTCATAAACAAATATAAAAACTTTAACAATTAATTCTTTACATCTGGGGACCAACTGCCTCTTGACCCCCAGCAACCCTCAAAAATCTGCATATGGAAAAGAACTTCAATACAGGAAGACGCTTCATAAGAACAATGAGAAAAGTGCAATAACGATAAATCCAAAGCAGCCTAATGAAAAGCAAGATGCAGTAGTTCATCCTCAACTTCTGGACCAGATGTGAAGTGCTCAAATAAAACAGTTAAGGTCATTTTTAAGGCTTTAGGGACAACAAAAGAAAGAAGAAATGTAATTTGGTCATTTTTGCTACCCTATCATTAAAATTAGACAGTGGAGGGTTTACTGACTATTTTGCATCATGAGATTTTAAACCACAAGCAGAAATTGTTGTTTACACTAATGGGAGTTGCACTTTTTCAACTGGCTCCACAGAACATGGTACGCTGTGGGCCGAGTTTATGCCAAAAGAGTTTATTTGGGAAATAAAGCCTCCCTGAGAGTGGGTTCTTAAGAGGAAAAAAAATCATTGTTTGAAGGAAATTTTTGCAGTTCAGATATTCTAATCCCTTAGATCGCGCTGTCTCATGTGGTCTATTTTTACAGGATCAGAAGGAAACATTATTTCAGCCCAGTGCATCCTCAGCCTCTGAGATTTCATCCTCTTCACAAAATGAAATGCACTGTGAAAAACAAACAGCTAAATGTTTTGTTTGATAATCATACTATCAAACGTATTTTCAGAAGTCTGCAGAATGCACACTGGATTAGTACAATTCTGAATTTAACATACCCTATGTTGCCAAAAGTATTTGCTCACCCATCCAAATAACTGACATCAGGTGTTCCCATCACTTCCGTGGCCACAGGTGTATACAATCCAGCAGCTAGGCCTGCAGACTGTTTCTACAACCATTTGTAAAAGAATGGCTCGCTCTCAGGAGCTCAGTGAATTCCAGCGTGGTGCTGTGATAGGAAGCCACCTGTCAAGTCCAGTCGTGAAATTTCTTTGCCCCGAAAATATTCCACATTCAGCTGTCAGTGGTATTAGAACAAAGTGGAAGAGATTAGGAACGACTGCAACTCAGCGGTAGCTCACATAAACTGTTGGAGCAGGGTCAACGGATAATGAGGCACATAGTACACAGAGGTCGCCAACTTCCTGCAGAGTCAATTGCTAGAAACCTCCAAACTTCATGTGGCCTTCAGATTAGCTCAAGAACAGTGTGTAGTTAGCTTCATGGAATGGGTTTCCATGGCTGAGCAGCTGCATCCAAGCCGTACATCACCAAGCGCAATGCAAAGTGTTGGATGCAGTGGTGTAAAGCACACCAGCACTGGACTCTAGAGCAGTGGAGACGTGCTTGGCCCCTTAGTTCCAGTGAAAGGAACTCTGAATGCTTCAGCATGCCAAAAGATTCTGGACAATTCCATGCTCCCAACTTTGTGGGAACAGTTTGGAGATGGCTTCTTCCCCTTTCAACATAACTGTGCACCAGTGCACAAATCAAGGTCTATAAAGACCTGGATGAGAAGAGTTTGGTGCGGACGATCTTGACTGGCCTGCACAGAGTCCTGACCTCAACCTGGTGAATTAGAGCGGAGGCTGAGAGCCAGGCTTTCTGGTCCAACATCGGTGTGTGACCTCACAAATGCTTCTGGAATAATGGTCAAAAATTCCCATAAACACACTCCTAAACCTTGTGGACAGCCTTTCTAGAAGCTGTTATAGCTGCAATGGGTGGACCGACGCCATATTGAACCCAAGAATGGGATGTCACTTAAGTTCACATGTGAGTCAAGGCAGGTGAGCGAATACTTTTGGCAGTATGACCTGAGCATCACTTAAACTTCATTAAGGCTATTTTCCCCTCTTAGTAACTGGTCATAAGTGAAGAAACAACTGTTCAGAAGTACATTCATTCTCATATTTATTAACAATCCACAAAATATCTATGTTTTCAGTGGACTAGAACAGTTTCAAACAGTCTATATTATACAGACGTAGAGGGACACATCAAAATGGTTGTAATAAACACAACTGCGTTTTTAATGCTGATCCAGCATGTGTTGAAACAAATATTTAAATAGTGGTTCTGCAGTGTGCACTGATGAGTTCAGACTGAATCAGGGCACTGCTTGTAAGACTGCAGTTGTCGTTGGTTTAAATCAGAAAGTCTAAAGATGTGCATTCAGTGAATTATGGTGAAATCAACAATGCAGGTTCTTCTAGACCTTTAACATCTCTGGAGATCGTCTGAACAATCCTTTCCGTTCTCCGCATAGTCAAGTCAACGCAGGCATTAGGCCGGAAGGTTGCGACAGATGACAGAGATCCGACGCTGCCGAGGCACTTTCTGTCCCTTAAAAACAGACTCCTCATCTTTCAGGATCTCATGAGTGAAGTTAAATCTGGCCTGGTCCCTGTGAAGGTGTGAACAAGTCGGATCAACACAATGAGTAACTATATACGCTGTTGGTCACGTAGCAGTCCGCTAACCATTTTCATTTTTCACATGTCAAGATATTAACCATTTAACCAGATGTGTAGGAGTCAAATATTTAACATTTTTTATTAAGGAAATATTTCAATATATGACAAAAGAAGTATTTACTCAACCAAAATACCTAAGTATGTAGAGAGAGCGTCGGGACAGCAACAAGTCCAACCACTCATTTGGAGCGTCCTCCTTGACCAGTCGCATGATACTGTCTGACAAAAGACTCAAGCCAGCAATGGTGCTGCCACAAAACTATAAAACAAAAATAAAAATAAAAAGGGAAGATGAAAAAGTGACAGTTCAAGAGATGTATTGGGTTTTTTTTTGCTGAATAAAAAGCAAAATGCCTTTTCCTAAAGACCCACCTTCACACTGTCGATGTGGGGCTTGATGTAACCAGTTTTGTCCAAATCTAGAACATGCACAGGGCCGAGGAGAAGACTACCCTCAGGAAAAGCTACAGATCGGACACGGCTCAGGATCTCTTCACATGCTGCTCCCCATTGCACACGCTCGGTCTCTCTGTAGCCATGAATTGCCTGAATGTGGAAAGGGTGGCTTGAGAAAGAAGAGTGTGTGTATGTCTGTGCCACTGCAGGGGAAGTATTAATGAAACAAATATGATTTATGCAGGGGAATGCTCATCCTAACCAACTGAAGCAACTATAGACTACAACATTTCTGCCACAGGCTCACACATTCACACATTAGGCGCTACACAGTTGTATCCACACTGTTCAAGCAAAAATGTTCTTACTTTCACTATTAAACATTTACATCCATGTTATTTATTTATTTAGTTATCTCTGATCACAATAATTCATGCTCTATGTCAAAGATGATGTGGAGCACTTTTGTAAATTTCAATAAAAGCAAACAAAAGTTGTTGTTTTCTTTTTCTTTTCTCACTGATCCATTATTTGACCTTTCTCTATGGTAGTGTACTGTAGCATCAAGTATTTCAACCATATAAATGTATTTACATTTGAGCTGATGCAATCTGCATGTTTAAAGAGTGCCTCATGTCTGGTCTTATTAATGCTTATTATCTTGTCTCAGACACGTCACTAATCAACTGATTACTGACGTTTTATAGTGCAGTTTGTACACTGATGATCTGATCTGAACTATGAATATGTCTTACATCGTCCCAGTGGTCGAACTCGTAGCGTTTCTTCTTCAGACCTGGTTCCAGCTCCCGCAGAAGAGCAACCTCTTCTTCCTTAGTGATGAAGGCCGTCCTCACCTCCACCTGAGAGCCGAGCGCGTGCAGCAGCTCGAGGCTTGACCCCACCATTACCTCATCTCCAAGAGGTGACGGGCCGCTGCTGGCGCGTGAGCTAAGCCGACACCTTCGACTGAAACAAACAGCTGTTTTCTGTGTTTGTTTTATTAATGTCAGCAACAGTTTCATCCTCCTGTCGCTACCTGCCCAGTTCTCTCTGTTTACCTCCAGGTGTTATTCTGTCGACTTGACGAGAGTCAGGCAGCTCTGTGTAGCGCCATGTTTGGCGCAATGCATGTCGGGATGTGTAGTCATCTATTCGTTTATTATGTCCTTTAATTTCCATTGTATATTAATTCAATTCAATTTATTTATATAGCGCCTATTTACGACAAGTCATCTCTAGGTGCTTAAGAAACCCAGAGCTTGACCAATTTACCAAATTATTAGCGGTAGGAAATTGAATAATTATGTTTTTAAATGCATACGTGTACCCCGTGTCACATATATTTTGAATATGGTAATTTATTACTGTCATTCATTTTTTTCTATTGATAAAATTAGAAAAAAAGGATTTTAATGCCTTTATTCGTAAATTATTTTTTTCATAAATTGATTTCATGTATTTGAGATTAATTACTCTTATTCAGCACAACACATTGAAATGTGTGATTACCAATCATCACCTCAAATATATATCATCAGATCGATCTTTATTTATTTGATAAATTAATACATTTATTTATTGACGATGTAGGATAGTCAGCCAGTAATGGACACTAGTGTCAAACTTTAGTTTGTCAATAGCCTAACCAATATTGAAATATTATTTTAATGTATAAAATGAGGAAGGTTTTAATTATTTAATTGCCAAACAGCCTGTAAAGCATCTTTATTTGTGATTTTCTAGGCAAGCATGTGAGGCTTATTCACAACCACACAACCTTAATCTCTGCTCCTTCTTGGCATCTCACTTTCATGGTGTTGGGAAATAACATGAGAAGGCTTGACTGTCGATGGAGAGACATGAGTGAAAGGAGATGTTGCAAACTGCGAACAGTGGAGGGCAGTGAACACTGATGACTGTACCTTTAGTTAAATGTGTGTCACAGTTTGGACTGAAAGTGTTGTTTTCTGGTTGTCCAGTATCAAGACTGCCAATAAAGGTTAACTGAATATTCATAAACTGATTTATTGCACAACTGGTTAGTGAAAGGTGTGAGTTAAATCTTAGGTATTTATTTAATTGTACAATAAATATTGCAACTGGATTTTTAACTTCATAATTGTTTTATTAATAGTTTAATTGTTCATGGTGTTATCAAATGATGAGTAAGATGATCAACTGTAATAAAGGAATTAAATTAAATTAAATAGAATTAATGAATGCAAAAAATATATGACATATGTAAGTGCAAAATGTGATTTTATTTTATTTTTTTCAGCATTAGATTGGTTTAATGGGAAATGGAGATTGAGACTTCTTTCATTCTTCATGAGAGAAGCATGAGAGGAGAGAAGAGGAGAGATCAGAAGGCAGATGTAGTGGTGACTTCACCCTCACTAGAGAATCTCCCTGAAAAAATGGTGGCTGACTTATCACTAAAGAGAGGACAGGTTGCCACCCTCTCCTCAGTGCTTTGACTTTTGTTTCTTTACAGTCATATATATATATATATATATATATACACACACATATATATA
>JBAMYA010045450.1:0-11709 GCA_037176975.1 Arrhamphus sclerolepis
CAAAATGTCAGTAAAGATAATACAAAAAAACTACAAGGAGAAGCACAAACCAGTCACAAATGATAACAAAAGACCCAGAGGATGAAAAATGACAATGAAAAGATGCAAGACAATTAAAAAGAGACAAAGAAATGCAAAATGACTAATAATAATGATAATAATAAGAATAAAAATGTGTATAAGCTACATTAGAATACATTAGAATGACAATATAGATGCTAAACATGAAAAAGAAAGGTCTAAAACAATGAAAAATAAATTCATTCAACCACAAAGAGACACAAATGATTTATTAACAACAGAGATAAACAAAACAACTTGACCAAGAAACAAAATGTTCACAGAGAGGTGCTAAAGGGCCAAAAACAATAAAAGGAATATTAGAGCAGCAACTAAGAGATGCATAAAACCTGCAAAGAAATGCAAAATGTCTACAAAGTGGTGCAGGACAACCTAAAACACAGAAGAGCAACTGCCCATACATGAGTTCACAGAGCCCAAAGCAGAAAGACCAGTTGAACAAATTTGTCTAACATGCTGCTGTTTAACAAATTCACCGCAATTAGTTAAATATGAGTCTGAAGAACACGTCATTCTGGAAGAGCAAGATCACAAAGGTCCAAATGCAGCCACCAGATACAGCCACGTTGGATTTTTTGTGTTGTTGAACGCTTGATTTAATTCGTTTTTATTTCTCACCGATTCAAACTGGGAATTTTTTTTAACCTTTATTTGAAAACTATTTTAAAAAGTCAGATGTAAGGACTGCCACACACCTGTCCTCCCGATTTAATCCGTTGCTTAACAGCGCTCTCCACCAGGGGTCGCTGTCAACCAACCGGTGAGTCGCTCATCCCAACCGGCTTTGGAAATTCCTTGCGGCGGAGCTTTTCTGGTGTGGCCGGTAGAGAGGAGTGGCGGACAACTCCTGCAGGAGGGACCGAGAGACCTGAGCAGCAGAGGGAGGGAGAGGGACGTTAAAGACACACATACACATACACACGTTCATAGCCGGAGACCGCAGAGCTTCGGAGAGGAGCAGCCATTACGGCCGGGAAGCATGCTGGGAGCTCGGGCGGCTAGCCGCGGTTCCTCGGGACGCCGACACAGCCTGGGATAGGAAGCCCCGGTCCGGATAGGGTTTCGATTGGAGCTCCACCGACTCTGGGGCCGGAAACAAACACACTGACCCCCCCTCACCAGACGCTTATCTATGTGTGTAGGATATACTCCCTCCCTTCGGCACTCACAGGAGCCACAAAAAGCAGCAGTTGCCGGGTGGAAGCCGATTTTACAGGAGGCTCACAGAGCAATGCGACGGTGTGGTCCCGCACACACAGCAGCGACGACTATGGATAGATAGCGTTTATATAACCTTCAGTCGCTTCTTATAATTTCATAAATACGACGCTTTTTGTAGCTGTTTTTTTTATTTTTTATTTTTAAATACTTACGAGTGTTAAGGATTATCTAACCCTCATTTGAAGGCAGATACCAGGCTTCTTCTGGTGTGCGCCAATGCATCATATTTATTAGTTCCACGCGGGGTGCTGTGGATACGGAGCTGGGAAGGAGCCGGAGCGGGGACGGAGACGGAGCTGGAGGCTCGACGCAGCGGCGGCGGCAGACAGACCCACCTGAACTCTCAAGCCCGCCCGCAGAGCCACCATGGCTGGGTTCATACCAGGTCTGCTGCCGACAAACCACTCCCAGGAGAAGGAGTTCGCCCAGGCGTATGAAGATGTGCTGGAGAGATATAAAGGTAAATGAGAGAAAGACTCCACATAGATGAGGAGTTCAGATGCCATGTTGTAGCTCATTATAACTTTCTGCGGATGCTTTGAGGCATCCTTCCGCCCTGGGGACATCAGAGTAATGTTCAAGTGTTGTTAGGAGATGAAGTCAAGCATGTGGTAGATTGTATCTAAAAGTGTGAAGTGAGATTTGGGTTGACAGCCAGCCCCCTCCTCCCTCCTTCATAATCTGGATTGTTTCATTGCTGATAGTTTGGAAAAACAAAGCAGGGACATCCAGCTCTGCCTCTCATCAGCACCAGACTGGTATCTGGGAAAACTCCATGCCTCCCCCCTACCAAAGACACGCGTGGTTTTGAAACAACAGAGGATGCATTTTCACGAGTCTCGGATTTTCCCACATGGACTCATGTTTCAGCTTGTGTCTGCTGTTTGTCCTGTAAATATCAGAGCCTGTGCTGCTCCTCTCGGCGAGGACGTTGACTTGGTCTCTGATGGGGGGAGTGGGTTAAGTCACTTATTGGACAGCTTGCAGATCTCTTTCTATGTGTTTGTGTCAGCAGCAGCATTGAGACTTACTCTTTTATAATCCCAATGACTGGGGCGCTTTAAAAATGAATGCCTCCACTGGTTTGTTCTGACTGTGGGGAGGGGGTGGAGAGTGTGTGAGGCAGAGGATGGGGGTGCTGACAGCCAGAAGGACTCGGGTCACATCTGTGAGGCTGGCGCTGATGAAAAAGAGGTGGATTTTAATTATTGATTATTATAATGAAACCGCACTCCCTGGGGTTTGGACATGAGACTGTGTGCTTCTGCAGGATCGCTCTGTCAGAGTAAGGTAAAGTGGAATATGAGCAGGTCTTTAACCCTCCTGTATCTTTGGTTTCAGTATCTTTATGTGGCCAGTTTTGATCCATCTGCTGGAAGAAAGTGGAAAAAAAATGCCTTCTCTATCTGGAGGCATACCTGAGCTATGACATGCAGATATCCTCTCTTTACATATGCAACCAAATATTGTTTGCTCCTTGCATGAGGAGGGTCTTTATTTGGGTTGTCTCAAAATATGAATAATAGAAAAATGCTTTGAAATCATTTTGCAATACCTTGTTTTATTGGAAAAGTAAAGCTGTTGGATGGAGGTCTGAATTACGGGGGGGGGGGATCTGTTTATGCTATTAGTCTTAATGGCTGATTTAATGCTAAAATAAATCTAACTAGTTAAATTTGTTCATGAGGAAGCACAAATAACCTCCAGTAAATCATTCTTGCCCTGGACATTGAGGATGGCTTCACTTAGGCATGCATGCAGAACTGCAATCCATCTCTCTCTGCTGCCAAAGTGCCCACTGTCAAACACAGCCTTCGGTTTTATCTCCAAGCACATTGGCTTTACTTTGATGAATTCACAAGGCATTAGTGGAGCTGCTTCCCATATGAGAAGCGTGATTAAGGAATGGAGCTTAATCACAGGCGGAGCTTTACATGGGCCTTGAGGACTTTTTGACCTATCAGAAACATTGATGCATACAGCTCAGTCGCTGCATGGAGAACAATCTTGTATTTGTGTGTTTCTCTGCAGACACTCTGAATGACTGGGGGTTAAAGCTAGGAGGGGTGGGCTTGGGGAAACCTCAAGATCTTGTCTCAAGTTCAGTGTCAGGTTAATATTATTACTATTGTTTTCATTTTCTCTTTGAACTGAAAGATCCTGCACATGTATTCGTATTATTGTCTTTCTGTTCTTGCCCACTGTTTTTGGGTGTAGCAGCCAGATTCAAATTTTTGGACAGGGAAAAAAAATATTTTTACTTGTCAGCTTTTACAGACTTTCACAACTTTGCACATTCCAGACTTCTTCTTTTTGTAACATGTAAAGTAGCGTGTTTAAACAGGTCTCTTAAATGTAGGTGAAGCAGGGCAATTAAATGGTTTTACACTGCACTTAAGAGCCAGATGTTGGCGTGTTTTCTGACCAGAAAGAAAGCAGTTAAAGTGACACAGTTCTCGTTTTCCTTTTTTCTCCTCCAGAAGCATTTCAGTGCTGTTTTGGAGGTGGCACTGTTTAAAGAACACTGTCTGCAGCTTAAAAATAATTTTGATTGAGTTACATCACTTATGAATTAAATAATACTGACCACAAGGTACGAGATCGAACAAGGATGTTTCAGTTTGCTTTCCTGACTGGGAGGAAAATAAATTGGATAGAAATGAATAGACTGCATTGCCTTTTCTCATTTGTTAGGTTTCAAGAACGGAGAGTTGATTGTTTTCAACTGCTCAGTTCACATTTAACTGGTTTATGTTGATGTTCAGGGCAACCTTCCAGCTTATTTTAAAGAAGACCATAATCAGAAAAAGATTTTGACATATCCATATTTCCATACATACACATTACTGTGATGTTTCCGCCATCCAAAGCCTTCATTACAGCTATATCTCTCAAAACATAGAGAAGAATGGAGCATTACTCATCCCAATAATGTATTCTTTTTTTTTCTGCAGCCATCCTGTGCATGTTGAAGCATGCAAGCATCTCATTTGTTTGCAAATAGGTCAGGCTCTTGTTAAGTTGGTGCAATGTGGATCTGCTACAGCCATCCACGGGCATAGAAGAAGAAATTAACATCAACATGATAACCTGTAAACCCAAACACCGTCTGTTACAGTACCCTGTCATTGATTTTTGTTCCGGCCCCATAAGGTTGCAGGTGGACTCAAACCGCTGTGAAGCATCACAGTCTGAGCTCATCATCAGCACTTCAATGAAGCCGTAACCTGACAGGCCCTATCATGTGCCCTCTGGAGCCACAAGGACTTACGCTGCTCTGTGTCACCGTCTGACAGAAGTGACATCAGCATGTCTGCTCTGTTGCACGTTCCTCTAATGATTTTCAATAGTTTTTTTTTTCTTTTCCCCTTTTAAACATCCGCTCTGCACAGTTTCATTATTGCTGTCAGCTGTGCGTAAGTCACTTGTCGCTGGTTGTTGGGGAGAATAGGCAGAGAAATGGGCACTTGGCATCCTGCTTGATGGATCCAATTCCCTGAAACTGGAGGTCGACATTTGATACAGTTTAAATCATTCACAAGGACGGTGGAGTGTTTTCTTCTGCTGTTGTCAGTCTCTGCTAGTGTGTGTAACTGCTGCGTAACAATGGCAGGATGTCTAAACCAATAGTTACGGGTCTGACATGGAAAAACACCGGGTCCTGACTCAGAACACACACGGACACAAACACACACACACACACTGAGTCAGTGGAATCCAGATGTTTTCTGGCAGGTTGACAGCAACATTTCAAGTATGTTGTGTCAATTAGTTCTGTATTTACAATGAAGTGAGACTATCTGGAGTGTGGTCTTTTTCTTCAATAATCATAATTATACAAGTCTGAGAACATTTGGCATCAGCTTAAGAGAAGCTTAAAATCCCAAAAGATAATTTAAAAAAAAAAAAGAAAGAAAAGAAGACATCTGTTGTACCATGAAAATGCGTTTGGAGCCAAATGCAGAGCAGGAAACCGGAGAGGAAACAAAACAATTGTGCAATTTAGACAAACGAGACCGCCGGGAACCTCGCAGTCATAAATGTGACCTTTGCAAATATAGACTTAGGGAAAGTGTATGTGAGAGAATAACATTCAGAGCTGAACCATTCTCCAAAGTGTTAACTGCTTGAGTAAATTCATCTCGTCTCTGACCTTAAAAATTTGACTTTACCAAATGTTTTCCAAATTTAAATGTGGCCAGGTTGTGTGTTCAGTAAAGCTGAAGCTCCTCTGAGCTCATGTTGCTGCAGATTATGGTGCAGGAGGATCATAAAATGATGTTTACTCTTTATGCAATAGATATTAGCAAATTGCTAATGGCAAGAACTGGTGATTCTGATCTTTCATCGGTCAAATAAAATAATTTTTGCAACTTTTATTTTAATTGGAAATAACTGTGAAAAAGAGAAAAAGCCCCCAACATTTCCATAAATAATGTATACTTTTTTTTTTCCAAATGTGCAGCAGGTTACAGAGTCTTCTTCTTAATCAGTTGACCTGAAGTGCCAACTTCTGCACTTCTGAGCATGTTTGTGGGTGTGTGTGTGTGTGTGTGTGGGTTTACAGCCTGAGATGGATTCTCAGGGTTCTCTGGTTCTTTCTTGGCCTTAATGATTAATTATTTGCATCTCTGTTTGTATGTTGGACAGAGTGACTCAAACAAAGTTCATTGTAATCAGCGCTGACATTCACAGATGCCCATGC
The DNA here is from genome assembly GCA_037176975.1 of Arrhamphus sclerolepis. Classification (NCBI taxonomy): domain Eukaryota; kingdom Metazoa; phylum Chordata; class Actinopteri; order Beloniformes; family Hemiramphidae; genus Arrhamphus; species Arrhamphus sclerolepis. The sequence goes on from JBAMYA010045450.1 coordinate 6,008, forward strand.
TTGTAAGAGATGCACACACACACACACACACACACACTCTTCAGTCTGATGGACATAATTGTTTTTTGAAGACAGGTTTGCCCTATCCTGGCCAGCCAAACCCATTTACTTTGCCAAAGGAACTTTCTTTTGGAAGGAGTTGGGTACCTTTCCCATTCACAGCCATTTCCACCGGTACAGAATGTACCGAACCAATCACAACCGTGCAGTGATGGGCCTGACGCTATGTAATGACTCATATAGGGGCATTTCTTTTACTTTATTTCTTCTCTTTAAATTGAATCCAAGCTGGATCGTTTACGCCTTAGGTTCCAAAGCAGAGTAAACATACATGTTCATTTCTCTGAGGATTTAAAAACAACTTCCCAGATTGTAGGATTAAACATTCATATGTCCTCTTTTGTCTGAGTAATATTCCAGAATTCAGAAATGCATGAAAATTTATTCTGTCAGTTAAAAGATGGTCATTTGGAGGGGGGAAAAAAATCTGAAACTATACAATTATGCAATAAAACTCCACACTAGGTACATGTAAACGAATGAAAGAGCCCAAATGATTATACTGACTTGCTGCTCTGCTCTACTGGAGCTTTTTTGAATCAGCTGCTTCCATGTATTATCATTTGTTCTGGCCTGAAGGTTCAACTTCTTGACCTAGAAAGAGACACAGGAAGTGCTTAGCGTGTCAGGAAGGGTTTGGAGCATTTTCATGGAGTACAGGATGTGGTGTACCCACCCCCCGCCCCCCACATCTCTCTGCATCAGTGTTTGTGGCTGCATCTTTGATTGTACACATGCTGTGAACATACAGAGGAATCTCTCTGAAGTGCTTTCTGTTGCAGCTTTGAATGCGTCCTCTGTATCTCGGCGGCTCCGTCACATTTCCTGGCTTTGTACCTCTGCCCGAGAAATAAAATGCTTTTGGACTCCCGTGACCCGATCAGGCCTAGAAAGTTCAGATCACAAGCGTGGAAGATTGCTCTTAACATCCACCAGTGGCTTACAAAGAGTAGGCAATAGAGAAAAAGACATTAGAGAAAAGAGAGGATGAAGGGATGGAGACAACCGGAGCTGTAGTCCCAGGAGGGAAGAACACGGTTTCAGAGAGCATCAGAGGAGAGGGAGAGTGAAAGAGAAGGAATAAAAGGCTGAAGAGAGATAGACATGGAGCTATTGGCCGGATCATTACAGCTGGATTTTTCCATGTGGCCTAGTTTTCCCCTTCTAACTCTCTCACTCCGGGTCTCCTCTCTTGGCAGTCCTCTGCCAGCAAGAACACCACATTCCCTCATATTCCTCCATTCCTCCATCTCTCCTCTTTTTTTCCCTCAGTCATCAAACTCAACCTCTCCTGGTCTGTCAAACCCAGCCAGTTTTTCTCCCCTCTAACTTATTTCCACATGTCTCAGACTTCAGAAAGAGGTGCCTGGTGGATGTTGTCCCGTCATCCTGCAGCAGGGCACCTCTTTCTGCCTTTCCGAATTTCTTAGGCATTTCTCCTCCTTCCTCCCCTCCCCTTCCTGCTCTCCCGGGTTACTTCCTGTTTAGTCACGTTCTTCTGCTCACTCCTGCTGGCTGTGTCGCCAGGAAAAGCAAACGCTGCTAGAGTCGTGGGAGGGGCAGCCAGGCACTGCCTGAGGCGGAACACCTGCAGCGCTGCACATCAACCTGCTGGGAATAAACTGTTTTTGAATCTTTCAGAAGGGACTGCAGAATTATGGGTAGTGTGTTGAAAGTCAGGATCATTCAGGGCATTTATCTGAGCAGCAGAGCAACTTTTTCAAATTCTACACAGTGGGAGTAAAATATAAGATTTTAATAGCCTTAGATATATTTACAATGTTGAATAACTGCCAGTGTAGAATATAAGCTGAATAATTCAATTTTAGTGGGGCTGCTGTGTCTGATTTAAGAAAAAGCAAAACACACCGCAGCCCCAAAAGTGAGATTCCTCTGGCGCTCAGCGTCTATCATTCTCCATATTTCATCTTTGCATGCTGTAAATCTCTCCTGCTGCCTCCTCCCCACCTCCTTGTTTCTCCCCTCCTCTTGTCCCTCCGGGTTCTTGCATAACCAGCGCCCAGCTGATTTTTAGTAAAACGATCAATGAGCTTCTTTGTGTATCTGCATGTGTGTGTGAGGTTGGGATAGAATGGAGATGAATGGTCACGATGGCTGCAGCCAGCAAGTGTGAAATATTTGCCCTGATGTGTGTAAATGTGTACGTATGAGTGTGTGTGTGTATATTTGTCTGTTTGTGTGGTAACAGTGGCCGTCCTCTCTGTGGTGCACAGGGCCTGTATTCATGACAGACTGGAACAGATGACTGACTTTAAACTTTTTGTCCGGTGTCTGACGGTGCTTCCTGCAGGCTCACACTTACTGGCTGCATGTCAGCGTGAGCCTTCAGTTCGAAGTAAAGAAAAAAAAAAGGGTCAATAGTGTCAGATGATGCTTCGATGCACAGTATGTAAAAAGAGGAAGCTGTTACTGCTGATGCACAGTTAGACTGTATCCACAAACATAAACGCCCTCCTGGTTGTTCCAAAAATATAAATCCTGTATGTTTCACACCAATTTGGCATCATTAGCTATTATAAAAATCTTTACAGTTACTAATCCCTTTAACTATTACTTGAAGGTTTTTTTATACCCTACTTCTTGTTTGTAAGCTTGTTAATATAAATAAGGTTTTAGAAATTTTTCTGTTTAGTAGATTAAATAGGAACCCTGAATAGAGACCAACCAATGTAGGATTTTAAAGGCAGTTAATAACATCTGTTGATGTAAAAATCTAATATTCTGAAATTAAATTAAAAAATGAGACATTATAATGATTCTTATATGTGCTATTTATCTAAGACATAACGATGCAGTTTGACTTTTTTTTTAAATTTATTTTGACCACAAATATCACTCTGAACAACAAAATAGATGATGCTGAAGTATAAGATTCTTGGATTTCCAGCAAAAGTAAATCCAAATATTCATAGCATTGTTCAACAATGTGTTTTCCTCAGCCTGATTTTCATTTAGCCTGATCAAGATAATTAGCCAAATATTGTCTAATAATATTTCAGCTCACTGAAAAATCAGTTTGACTTTAATCCTGACAGTGTCCGAGTATGAGTCTCATTTGTTGTTTTTGTTTTTTTTTAAATTGAAATAGAAATATATCCAGACATGGTCATGACAACACATCTGATGTGTAAATTGAATCAAAGTTTGCCTAAAATTCATTCGACAACAAGAGGAAACTGCATCTTGTGTTGTTGTTGTGTGAATGGATGTAAAATACAGCTGAGCTGCTGCAATGAAGGAAAAACGGTTCAGGAAGCAGCCATGTATTGAAGCAAAATGGGGGGCAGTGGCTAGTGCACAGCAGGCATTGATTGCACATTGCTGCAGCACACACACTCACACACACACACACACGTATACTGTACATACACGTACCCCTGTGTTCTCCATACAGCGTCTCTCTCAAGCGTGTCCTTCTTCTTACCTCTCAGGTCCTCTGGTTTTTAGTTCTCTTCATCCACAGTGAGATTTTATAGTTTATCTTTTCAAAAATGCCGGAAAAACAGTTTTTCAGTGGTGATTCACAGATTAGACCTTTTCTATTCTGTCTCATCTCCTCTGCAAGGCTGAGCTGCTGATTCCTAGGCTTTTCTATTGAATGCTCCTCTTTTTTCTTAACATAGATTACTTTTTAATTTTATGCTTTTTATGTCCATTGTCCTGGATTGAAGATGCTTTTTGTACTAAACTGTGGTCTCTCTTCCCTCTTCAGCCCTTTTCCTTTGTGCTTAATTTTCTAAAGAAGGTAAAGTGCTTCTATTAGATGAACAAGGTCATGCCTCCTCTAGTCTCTCCATCATCCTGTCACCCAGACACATGTTCATCTATCAGTCTGTCCTGTTGAGATTGGTTCTGAGAGGAGAGAGGAGAGTCGTGTGAGCCTAGGTTTGCTAGGTTTGAGATGAAAAACCCCCACACATACTATCTTATGTATGTATATGTAGATATATGTATTCCTTTCTGGATTTACTGTTAATGTGAAGCACATTCAACCAGTTTCAACAATAAATTATTTGTTCTTCTGACTTAATTTGGTGTTTTTTGGTATTTTCCACCAGAGTCACAAGTGAAGCTTCAGTGCCCAGGGCTGGAGCTGATGTCGGCTAGATTGTTGAAAATGTCCAAAAATTTGAACAAATGTTGCTTTTTTGAAGAAAAAGATGTTCTGAGGTTGGGGAGCTGCAGAGGAGAAGCAGTAAAGTCTTTTTTTTTTTCTTCTCAACAATAGTTGAGAGCATTAGTGTTAAAAACACCTGTGTGACATTTCCGTTTGTAGCCCCTTTAATGTCACCGAAGCAGCAACTCCCAGTAGTTTTACGTTATGGCCGATCAGGATATACACACCCACTTTCTACCCCGACCTCCTAATAACTGTGTGAACTGTGTGCCGGCCCTGTTAGATTAAGTTGTCTTTTTTTTTTTCCTTTTCTTTTTCTGCGTCTGAATCTTATGAGATGAAAGGATGTGCTGAGGCATTGTTAGAGTAAAGGAAAGACTTTTAATCTGCTCCAATTCCTTCAGCTTGTGACTCTCAGCTGACTGCACACACCAGCGTGGTGCACAGGTACGCACACACTCACACACACGGGGCACACAGCAAGTAGGGTGTCAGAGTCGTAACGAAGTGTGTCTCATAATCACTGTTTGTTTTATATCATCACCACATAAACGTGGGATTAAGACAGGAAAGAGGGGGAAAAGCAGATTATGAGTGTTCTTTTTTTAAAGCATTCATAATATTGATGATGATTATTTTTTTAATGTCCAATCTGGTACATTTTATTTTATTTTCCAACTGTTCAAATAAGTGACAAAATCCAACATTTTGAAGGACTGACAGGGTCCATCTCTATGTGCTGAATCAGAACGATAAGACAGTATTTCATAACTTCCCCTGTTTCTTTTGTAACTGAAGTTTTAATAAAAAGCAACGCCAGTGGGATACCCCCCCTTTTTTTTAATTTTATTTTTTATTTATTAACTAAGAAGTCACTCAGTCTCCAGTTGCGCCTCTGCAGTGACACTTGTACATCGTCCATTTCTCCCACCTTGTATCGCATTCCTCTGCTGGCTTACGTTTAAAAAATAAAACTTGTGGTATCAGTCAGTACATGGACGCTCACAAATCCTTTCCAGATGCCCCTTCTTTTTTTAAATTTTTTTTTAAAGTAGAATTTTTGATTATGTTGGTATTGAAATCGGAACAAAAGCACATTGCGCGCTTTTCTTCAGTAGGTGACTCGAACTCTTAAAGTATAGCTAATTGTCAAAAAATATCACAGAAATACAATACAGAAGCTTCCTTGTCCACCATTTCTTTACAGCCGTGTTTTATGGGGTGGAGCCAGACGCTAGCGTCTACCTTACCTGTGGGGTGTTACGTACGTATGACACCAGTGGCAACTCCAGGGTAGAGAGCAAGATCAAGGCTGAGGTGGAGGAGACTGGTGTGTTGAGATGAGGTCAGTTATATCTACTAGGGGTATGATAAAATATCGATATAGTGATATATCGCGATACTTATTTTCACAATATACTACGTCGACTCCTCCTTGAACCGCCACCTTATCGTGGTGGAGGGGTTTGAGTATCCGAATGATCCTAGGAGCTATGTTGTCGGG
>JBAMYA010045451.1:0-11709 GCA_037176975.1 Arrhamphus sclerolepis
ACAGCGACGAAAGTAAACAGGAAGTGGATACGAGTACGCTCACCGTGATTACGTCAGCACGTGACAGCAGGGATTCCTAATTTAAGCATATACAGTGTACTGTATGTGTTACTGGCACAAATGTTTTACCTGTGCTGCATACAGTTATCATATTGATTCCTGTGAGACTGTACACTAATAAAAAATAACTTGGTGACAGTCTTTCGATGAGGAATGAATCATTAGACTCAACTGAAACTTTCTAACTGACCTGTCAGCATGACTGTGAGCCATTAGCTTCAACATCACTTTAGCATCTATTGCCTTAGTGTTTTGCTCTTCTGGACCCGTGGTCCGACATCGTGAGAGCGCTGACCAGCTCTTCTCACCAGAAGAGGAGTGACCTACTCAACTAGACGGTCCACTCATAGAAAAACTGGCAAAAAAAGGTAATAAATAACTGCAGTCAACATGAACTTTTGCACATTACCAGAGAATGTCGTTGTGGATGTGAAATCTGCCTACAGAGATCAAAACTGCTTTTTGTTCCAGGCTGAGGTATGTTTATTTTTTGTTGTAAAGTTGGACATTTTAACATGGAGATCAATGTAGATTTGCTCTTTTTGGAGCCAGCACCTAGTGGTCAGTTGAGGAACTGCAACAAAACGTACCTCCTGATTAAATTCAACCTGAGGTTGTTGGTGTTTGGGAAGGACACAACATCAGATATGAAGACTTGCAGTAATATAAACGGTCCATCAGAAGCATTGGATTCTTGTGGGATATGCTAAAAGTCAGAAATAATTATCTGTCATCATTTCAGCGCCTTACAGTATCACTTAGCAATGTTTTTAAGGTCAGTCATAATGACTATTAATGAGCCATTAGACAGTCTCCCTCAGAACATTACTTCTAGACAACTTATTGATAATGGGCATTTGTTGGATGCTCGTTTTGATAGAATATCTGACAAGATAGAACAAAAAAAAAAGAGAGAAAAGAATCAACATTTGTCTCTGAGCAGTTGATGAGGTTAGGGTTAGTGATTACTTATGTTCAACATGCCTTCACTGAATTAATCTTTCTTCATGACATATCAGCTTACTTTGGTAATCTGACAGCTATGCTCAAGTCTCAGCTGAACTGTGTCTGACTTTGGACCTGTCTCACATGCTCTGGACGGAAATACTCTAAAGTGGTCAACACTTCTACCCTCTGAGATTTAGACACAATCACCACAAGAGGTCTTTTGTTGACTTGTCCATTGCTCTCTAAACTATTGCCCTCTAATATGAAAGATGTGACTCCGTGAGTGCTGTCAATCTGCTTATCTCATTATGTAGCTGCGTGTACAGAACATGTTGGCCTCATTGGAACAAAGCATATTTGATACTCACTTCCTGTGTGATATCAGATTATGGCCATTTCTAAACCACATACTCTGCAGTACGCATGCTATGTAGTATGCAGTATACACTGAGAACTGCATACCGCCTTTAATAAACTACTGAATTTGTGACCAGTAGGTTTTAACATCTGCCATTTTTGATTATGTTTGATAATTTGTGTCATTTTGTATAGTAGTTTTTCCTCAAAGTAGTAGAAGATCAAGGTATTTTTTGTACACTACTTTTTGTCAAATTAGTACTTACTAGTAGTACAGCAGCTTTGAAAAAAAACCTGTGATACATTAGCAGACATCAGTGTACGGCCTCTGTCACCTACTGATTAGTAGAGCTGGGTCTGAAAACTCAGATGACACACATCAGGCCTTACCTGTGTGGCATGCTTTAAATTGAATAATAGCAAATTGGTACATTAGAGACTCCTTCTCCATCACTTATATTTCCATACATTTTCTTCACTCGTATACAAGTTAGGTTCCATTTAACCTGCTTCTGTTGTGGCTTCCCTCCTTTGAACCAAGGGTCAGAGGGTTTTCTGATTGTCTGGAAGTTTTTAATTGTCTTCCTTTTGGTCAAATTTCTGCAGGCTTTCTGTAAAAGTCTTGTTGTCAGTCAGGAACAGAACACAGCTCTAATGATTGGATGTTTCTAATGTTTTTAACAATGATAAGACCAGAAATCCAACCACATCTTTATGCCAGAACGTAATCCAGAGTGTGAAAGGCATCAACCAGAGGAACAGCAACAGCAAAGATTACACACCAACGTCTCTGTTTGGGACAACTGTGGAGCTAAAGCTGGGAAACATCTGTTGAGTTGTGTCCTCACAACCAAATACAGATTTTTTTCTTTTTTCTGTTTGGTGAAACAGAATCTGAACACACCTTCCTTGGTGCCCTGTCAAAAACGTGTGCTTTTGAAATGAACACACGGTTCATATAAGTATATGTCTTGATAAAAGAGAGCTATTACAGCTTCTGTTGGCTGGGTTAGTGTTAGCAGGGTTAGCATAACTGGAAGTTGTCCTCCTCATGAACGCACATGATCCCTTTAGTCTTTGGTGAAATATAACCAGTCAAGAGGAAACTACACTTGATGATGTTGTTACATGAAGTTTGAAAATGAAATCTGGTCCTGTGGACTTTGTGAGACCCTGATACCACATTTCTATTTCTTTAAGCATACAATGACATCTACTTCAGTTCAGTTTGATTTTATTTATATAAAGTCTGTTACAATTCACACTGTTTCTAGGCGCTTTGCCTGAGCATGACCCCCAAGCTTAAGAAACAATGGCAAGCAAAGAAAGAAAATACCAGCTGGAGAAAAAGCTTCAAGCCAAATCATAGCAAGGAAATAAATTCCTTTTAGGGGAAGACACCTTGAGCAAGACCTGGATCACTGGGGGGAGAGGGGTTCCTGCTGAAAACCATCCAGATAAAAGTAGAAAAGATGAGGGAGACAGAGAGAGGAGATACACAAACATGTAAAGATGGTGGTCAGAGGGTCTTCTAAGAGGGACATCTAAGGTGTGTTTTCTTTATTGCAGCACTTTAAATAAGTCTAAAACATAGAAAAACATGCCAGTTCCACTTTTTTATGTGTGTCTACTTATATTACTAATTTTGTATTACTCAAACATCAGCTTCCCAAGTGTATGTAGAGGTTTGACAACTGTTGGTGGCAAAAAGGTAGACCCCCAGAGATAAATCATTATGTTTTAAGGTGGAGACTGAGGTTACAGATGGTCAGGTGTCTGTCATACACACATCTGTGTGTGAGACAGAGCTAAACACGTGTAACTATCGTTGGAACAGCAGCTCCACTGGCAGATGGTTAAAGAGCTTCTCACACTGTGTTTTAGTTGACACCTACACACTCACCCATCCAGGTGCATGATCTCTCCTAGCATCAGGTCATTTGATTGGGGTTACACAACATATGGAAAATGTATTGCCATTGCAATTCCAGCAGGTCTAGTATCAATATGAGAAAACAACTAAAAATATATTGTCATTTATGAACACCATGGTTTCACACACAAAATGTCAACTTTATATTTGCTCAATGTGATAGAAAATCATTGGCCAAGATGCCAATTTAGTTGCTAAGTGCTGTGAAAAGTGTTAAAAAAAAAACAACAGGGAGCAGTGATGGAAAAAGTGGACAAAGAAGAATTTCTGGCTGAAAGCACATATACACATGAGGTGTGTGATGATCCAAATGCTGTGAAGCCCTACATTCAACTGAAAACTCATTTTAGTCACCAAATTGTTTGGCTAACTTCAATGATCAGGATGTATAACACCTCACCTCAAGAGGCTGAACACAGCGGGAGAGTGAAGTGTCAGACACAGTGCACGTCAGGACGGCCCCGAGAAGAGATCTAATCACGCAGCACAAGTGAAAACACCTGCCTGGGTAGACTATGGTGTGAAAGATCCTTAAGTCCCTACTTCACTTCAAAGAAATCCTCTGAGATCTGCTAGCCTTAGGCACCTGACTCGGCTTCACGTGCTTGAAGACAGTTAAAGAACCCTGTTTTCACGAGACAGTCTTTAAGTTGGTTCAAACGTGGCCCAAACACCTGCAGACCATTTACAACCAACAATGATTCAAATATCCGGCCATCACAGCCTTGATGAAAGCAAAAGTATCTCCAAAAACAGCAAGTATAAAAGCCTTCTCCGTACTCCTTTTCAAACTGTCTGTTTTTATTATTATTACTGGTATTATCAGACGTTTCTAACTGTGTGTCAAACATACAAAGCCAATTCTCACTTTGACCTAATTAGGATTTTACAGTGAGTTAAACAATGCGAGCTTATTGTACCATCTAACTTGAGGCAGCTGAAGCTTGACCAGGATCAGGTCAGAGATCAGAGCTTCCTTCTTCTGTGATACAGGTTCAGGTTAGAGTGCGTCTGTTGTTTCTCATGTACATCCTAGCACATGTGGTCATATAGATGTGACTGTTAGATGTTAAAGTTATCTATAGGTGTCATGCAATGCCACCTGAGGGCTTGAGGTTGCTTAGTGGCCTCTGATCTTTTCATTTTCATTGAGTCTTTACACGATATCAAGCGCTGTAGTTCTGAAAAGACTTGTAAGTTTGCACTGAGACACATCCGTTATCCATCCATCCATTATCTATACCCACTTATTCCTGTGCAGGGTCACCAGGGTCTGCTGCACTTAGAAATATTTATTTTGAATTGATTGACAGTGTTTGTCAAAAAGCGGTTTGCCACAATTGCTTTAAAGACTTGTAAAGACTAAGCTTTAAGCCACTTTCACGCTATAAAGACCCACTGGAGATCCTTTTCATTCCACCTCTTCTCTCCAGATGTGGATTCTCAGTGATCCCATAAGGGCGCAATACTTCTCTGCTCACTGACTCTTATATTTAGTCTGTGCTGAATAAAGAGGGAGGAGGTTTCGGTGGGAGGAAGTCCCCAACCCAGCTTCAGCCAAAGGAGGCTCATCCAGGTTCCAGGGTTTACGAGGCAGCTAGAAAACCAAGTCGAGTGAAGTTATAAATAGAGCGAGTCCAGCCAGTCTCTGCTTCTCTACCTACAGTAGCTGAAAACTGCCGGTATTTTTTTTATTTTTTTGCCTTTATCTTGCTTGTCCAGGGTGTTCTGACAGCGGACCCTAAACCGTTGCCTTGACGGACTGTTTTGATCCTCTGGGAGAAGTGTGGGGCCATCCTCACAACTCAGTTAGGCCTTTCTGCATTCCCAATTCACACAGAACTCATTTCAGCCCAGTACAGCTCTGTCGCAACTTCAAAAGGTGGACCAGGGCCATGACAGCAGAGGAACAACATGTTGCACCTTTCCACCTCCATGTAGCTCCATACGAGGTAGCAGGTCGGAAAAAAGGCCCCATAGAGGTGGAAGAACCAGGCTCTGTGAACTGAGCTGTAAATGAATCCTAATCCTGGCTAATCCTGGCACCCTCACCTGTCACCTAATGACCTGCTGGCTGTAGCTGTAACTTTTCTGTCTTTCTCTGCTTGTCTTTCCTGACTTCTTTTAGGTGTGGTACTGGCATCAGATCTTAGGTTTGTTCAAATTTTCTCTAAATGTAATAAACTTGGTCAGCGAAGACACTGAAAATCATTTACTTCTAACTTGTGTCTATTCAGTAAAGTTTCAAACAAATTGAAAGATTGACACATTCAATTTGCAGTTGTACTTTCTGGAAAATTCACAAAACTGCATTGAAAGACAAACAGTATACACAATGAATGTTCTCTTTGTGATCACATGGATTACGTTAAATCTCTGCATTGATGTTTCAGGTCAGCACCGAGCAGTTTGGTGTGTTGTTTGGCTTTCTTTTTACCTTCCCAGTGATCCGATTAAAACTCATAACTGCACATTCAGTCATATCTTTTTTAGCTATATAAAACACAGCCTGTAGCCTACCTTTAGTTACAATCACATATTAACCGTACTGTCAGCTGGCCACTAAAATGTGAAACTGCCCATCTGTGCCGTCAGCAGCGTGGGGTACATTCAGAAACATGACATGAATTCCAGCCTGAGCTTCAATTTCACTCAACTAGATTCACAATCTTCAACATGTCTTTTCTTCATTCTGCAAATTCAAACCAATAAACCAGCCCGTGTAGCCCGTTTTTAAGAGACATTCATGGCAAATTAATCTCTAATCTTGTAAAATCCTCAGGTATCCATAGTTCTTTGCTCCCTCACCCTGCCTGGGGCTGAGCAGAAAGCCTGCAGAATGTGGCCAAAAACAATGTTTTTGAAAGCTTTCCAGTCAATCATGGCCATGCAGCACCACCCAGCTCTTTCATTTCCACCCCCCCAAGTCCCCTAAGTTATTGCGCCCTGATCTGTGCTGTAACACATCTACTTCTCTCTGCTTTCCATGAGGACACACAACATGGAAACAAAGACAGTGAATCAGCAGTGAGGATGCAGAGGCAGATCTGTCCTGAGATGAATGCACCTTATTACACTTTACAGTTTGGTTTTTAAGCAGGACCAAGCTTTAATTAAATTGAATAACATGAGCTGACCTTTACACTGTGACCTCAAAGTGAGTTGCTGAATGTAGCCCAGAAGTAAATAATGTTCAGAGAAGAAGACAAAAGTGAAATTACATGTTTTACAAATCATCCTCATGATTTTGTATGTATCATGTATTTGATATTTCTGTCCCTCTCCTCTCTCTGTCCTTCATCCTCTCTGTCCTGTCTCCCTCCTCATGTCTTCCTTTACTCAGCTGGCTATCAGCAGGAGGGTCCCCCTAGAACTGATCCAGGTCCTGGTCCAGGTTTCTTCCCAAAAGGGAATTTATTCCTGCCACTGTGTTTCCATGTGGGTCATGATCTGGGTTTCTGAGACGAACTAGAGACAACTTTGTTGTAAGTAGACGCTACATAAATAAATTGAGTTGAATTTATTTCCTGTAGGTAGCCCAGACGTAGCAAAGGAGCAAATAAAGTATATTTTAGGTGAGTTAGAGCTAATGAATGTTGAAACGTTGAAATGTTTTTACAGACATTGCAGTTAACGATCATTCTACCTAACTTGAAAAGGATGAATAAGAAATAGCATCAGGAAAATCAAAAACAAATAAGAACAAATATACCAATGGCATTTCTTGTGGACCATGTCGCTGCGATGCATAGCTACGATGCAAAGCTACGATGCAAAGCTACGATGCAAAGCTACGATGCAAAGCTACGATGCATAGCTACGATGCAAAGCTACGATGCATAGCTACGATGCATAGCTACGATGCATAGCTACGATGCAAAGCTACGATGCATAGCTACGATGCAAAGCTACGATGCATAGCTACGAAGCAAAGCTACGATGCATAGCTACGATGCATAGCTACAATTGACTGTAAATACTGGGACCAGCAGCGCAGAGAAGCTGGCTGGAGCACGGCCACCAGTTAGCTGTGTGTAGCGAGCTGTTGGCCAACTTGCTAAAGGAGCTAATCAGCCTTTATCTCTGCATGTCGGACCGGTACGTGGCTTGGCCATTGGAGTGGTGCTGCACATGGAAATTCATGGCAGGTCTCTTCCAACTAAAATTATACTGGGAGTTGCCGTCAATCATCCTGGTAGTGGGACCTGCGATATGAAATGTTGTTTTGGAGGTAACATTGTGGTTTGCATTGTGAAGCGAAGCTTTGTCTTCAGATCCTTCCAGACCAACCACAGTCAGTCATGATGGTCAAGTACATCAAATGATGTCCTGGTATCTGTTTGGTCATCTTTAAAAAAAAAAAAATTCACCCCCCGTACAGTTGTCATGGATGTAATATGTAAACACAGATGAAAAGAAAACAGCAAACTATTTTTGTACAAGGCTATAAATATGTTTAATTCTGCTGCAAAGTTGGCACTTTTAACATGGAGGTCAATGGAGATTTGCTCTGGGGGCAGCCCCTAGTGGTCAGTGGAGGAACTGCAACAAAATGGACAATTGGATGAGTTTCAACCTGGAAGTGGGATGGTTGCTGCTTGGTTGTTACATTTGGAGAGAGGTGCACATCAGGATAAGCTGCAGCGTTCACACCTATAGTATAGTATAGTATAGTATAGTATAGTATAGTATAGTATAGAGAAGTATAAATCCACATTAATACAGTCCTTCATAAAGGGTGCTTTAACGTTACAAAAGTCTAATATTTTCATTTCCAGTCTGCTCGGAGAGTTTTCTTCCTCTGTCATGTCCATAAGACTGAACATTGTAGATGTGGACTGTTTCCTTCAAATATCATTCATGCCGACTCACAGTAAATGTCAAATCCCACAAAAGCACATCTAGATATTCACATACCAGTGCTGAAGTGCAGAATCCAACTATCTCTCCCAGTTATTCAGTCATTACCTCCCAGCATCTACGTGGCCTAAAGGGGAGAGACTCATTCCTGGTTCAGGCAAACAAACAGGATGCTGTGTATTCTGGATGCAGGGCGCCATCTAGTGACTGAAATGTTGACAGGCCTCCTTCAGCGTGATTAACGCTCCTCAGGGGAGAAAGTGTCAGTTATGATGACAGAAGGCTTTACACATTCATTAAAATCATTCCAGCACAATCTGCACAAACTAATCAAAGCTGAGAAACTAATGGCCCCTAAAAGCCATTTCAGGGAGGACACATGCGACCCAGGACAAATCTGTGGAACTAATGCTGAACAACTGGGGAGGGAAAATTCCATCCAAACAGGGAAGCTTCTGTGGGAATCATATACATAGGACTTAATGGGAATAAACAGGAAACTTACAAAGCGGTGTATTGGACGTTAAAACAAACAAATTTAAGGAGACAGGTGCTTTTTTTTTTGACAAAATTTTCTAATTTATTGAAATGCTCTTGATGCGCTTCAGTAAAAACACCACGGGAATGCAGAACACAGCCTCTTCAGTTCTCATCATATCAGTTGGTTTTTAGGGGGAGGAGTCAACCACGTGACTGAACTCTCCTCTGTTGAGTCTGTGTACTCAGTTCAGCTCCGCCCACTTCAGTCAGCGCATCATGACGTAACTCTGGGTGGAAAAATGATGGAAATAATGATGCTGGATGACCCTGACCAGAGTCAGTGATGTCACTGAACTCTGTGAACGTCAACAGCTGACTGGATGTTATGTTTTGATGGTATTACAAAAGTAAAAGTATTTAATCTGTGGGATTAAAGTTATCTAAGACTATTTAGGAGGTTAGCCTAATGGCATTGACTAATGCCTCTCCTGCTTTCTGTTATTGTACAATTCAATTTCATTTGCTTTACTTCTATAGCACCAATTTCACAACAAAGTCACCTCAAGGTGCTTCAGACAGAAAGCATTTAAGTTCACTAAATTAAATATAATCCAATTAAATCCAAATTATATTCAAATTCACCATAATTCATGATAATCCACGTCTTTCCAACTGAGTTCAAAATTAGTTATAATTTAGATTCAGAAAACAGCTGAAATCATATCTTCACTTTTGTGCATGAGGCGACAGTGGTTCCTATGACAACAAACTATAACAATGTTGTTATAGTTATAGGCAAGATAAGATGAGATGAGATGAGATAAGTCGTGCCTTACTCCCTGCAGAGTGGTGGTGTGTTGGAGGATGGAAGCCCCTCCGGCCCCCCGTTGTGTCCTCGGTGCTGCAGGTGGGTTGCGGCCCCGCTGACTGGCGGTGCCTTCCTGGGTTTCTGGGTGGTCCCAATTCTGTCGGGTCGGGGGAGAGGTGGTCTATCATCCTTGCTCACCTGTGTTTAGGGAGGCACTGGCTGGGCTGGATGTTCCCTAATGGTTTGGAGAAGAAATCCAGAGGAGTGGTGGAGGTCTGCTGCATGACACTGACCCAACACAACAGTACCACCTGTGATTCAGCCTGGAGTTCTGGTTGTGGTCATCAGTTGGTGCTGAACAAGTGTCTTCATCACCATCACATCACCATACATGTATTTTAGTTCTCTGACAGGATCATAAACCATCAAAGTTTGTTACATCAAACTGTCCAGAGGGCTGAAAGACACATTCACCCTCATTCTCACCTGTGCACAAGAAAACTTAAACTTGCTGCAGGATCAAATTGCATATAAAAGGGAAAAGTGTTGCTTTTTTGTAACTTAAATAATGTATAAGTTAAATAAATAATCTACGAATAAAAATAAAATACAAAGATATACAGCCTGCAGTGTGGTGGGTGAAAATGTTTACGGCTGTTTACTGAATACTGTTAAATATGAAGTAATGAAACATTAAGTAAGACACAATGGCATCAAAGGTGACTTATTTAAATATATTTCTGTCTATGACGGTGGATTAGTCGCGTTTTCCTACAGAACAATGCCACTTACACATTTCCACAGAAGTGTGGACTTGAATCATTAATTTGATGACTTTAGACTTGACAAAATGTAAAAAGTCTTGCAACTTGACTTGTGACTTTAGTTGGACTTGAGCTTGTCAACTTGAAAACACTTTACCCCAAACCCCAAAATTAAAACATGTGGTATATAAAAAGTTTGCCTGAATCATTTAAGTTCCCCCAACAGCTGCACACGTTCCCCAGTGTGTGAAGTACTGAGTGTGTACTTTAACGGCGTCACACACACAGGAGGTCAAAAGTTTTCAGCCAGACTGATGGCAGCGGGCAGGAGGATGTCATTAAACATTTGAATATGCATTAACCAAACCTGAAATAAAACAGATTAATTAATCAACTAATCACTCAGTCAACATTTATTTATACAGCACCCCACTGTAACCAGCTGACACTCAATGTGCTTTACATCAAACAGAAAATATAAACAAAAGAACAGAACAGGTAGATGACAAAAATATCACAAATGAAATCAGGCTTGAAAATAAAATGAAAACAAATGGGAAAAAGCAAAGATTCATTGTAAGAGGGACTAAAACATTTTATTAATTTATCTGAAAAAGTCACATTTGCTGTTGTTTCAGGTGCATTTGTGAAAACAGCGGGATGGGGGCGCTGTCGAGCTCCAGAGGTGATCATTGTTCATCTCCAGTAAAGAGACTTTTCAGCTGCAACTCTTCATGAGACCACTGACAGTAAAGAGAGGAGAGTTTTATGAGCCACTGCAGGGTGATTAATGAGACTAACGGATGGAAACTAATGAGACAGGAAACTTACAATAAAATAATGTAAAATTGAATAGGTATGGGCTTAAGTGAAAGATTATGGAAGAATTCATCATCAGATCTTCACTTCTAGCGTTTTTTCCAGGAGCTCAATGTCTTATTCTTTTTATTAAATCGCTGATATTGTTTAAAAATATCAAACAGGAAATGCAGAGACCATGCATGAGGTCTGATGGAGGAGAAAAGTGTCCCAAAGATGTCACGAGAGAGAAAAGTTGGAGCGCAGAAATATGCGTTAGTTCCTGTGTTGGCCACCAGAGGGCAGTGCTGGACAGACTATCACGACTCTCCTCTGGATGTTCTGGGATAACAACTTTAGAAGAGAGAATCAGCATGGAGATTCTACACAATTCTAACGTTTAAAAACAAACTATCTGCAATTTTGGAAATATTCATTTGTATTTATTTGTATGTTAGCTCATTTATAGTTTTTGAGCAGGTGTGCTTATATATGAAAAATAAAATGCAGCGACTAAAGTAGCCGAGCAGATCTCCAACAAGGCTTTTTCTTTTCTTTCTGTTTTTTTTTTATTATTTTTTCGGTGGAAAAACATCTGTTCTCCCATGGAGTACACAGCCAGGTAAAATAATCTGGAGGCTGTTAAAAAAACATCCATGAATTTACCAAAGAAATGCATAACAGAAGGCTCCAGTGTCACA
>JBAMYA010045452.1:0-11708 GCA_037176975.1 Arrhamphus sclerolepis
AATAACTATTAAACTAATAATGACATCAATGTGATTCCAACTGCTAAGTGTATGTTTACATGGTCAAAGAATCCAATATAATAAAATAAATGTAAGAGTAACACTTTTGGGTGGAAGTCACAATATGTGGATGATCTGTGCTACTTGGTGGAGGTCTGCGCTCTCCGAGTGCTTTTCTAGTTTTATTTTTTTACATTTTCTATAACTTTGCCATGATACTATTAATGTAAATTCTTTATTCCCCAATAATTGTGCTGCACAAAATCAGATGAAGTGATGGCCTCTCTGTACCCCTCTTAATGTTTTCTAGGTGTGTCTTTGTTGTTCTGGTGCTTTCCTTGTGAAATCTCTTTCTTTTTATTGCCCTCTACTTTTATATCTTGTATTGAATGTGTATTTCGCTTGCCTTCATCCTGTATTGATCTGTTAGCGTCTGGCTAACTTCCCATAGTAAACACTGAGACGAGTGCCGTAAAACTAGCCGTACACTTTGATTGGCAGCTGTTAGACATGTCTCCGCCCACCAGCTTACAGAGTCCAAACGCAGCCGCGCAGACGCACTCAGGCTTTGGCAGAAGTGTGATTTGTCTCCATATAAGTTCAGCTGCAGCTAAAATATGTAGAAACTTTTTTGTTTTTCAGGTGTGTGTTTTCAAAACCTGAGCATATAAAGTATCAAACCATACGTACATACAACTGTTGAGCTGTGTTGTAGTTTTTATTTATGTCACATTACCAACGGCAAAAAAGACCATCTGAAATCCTATTTGAGCAACCAAACAAAACAAAAAGCCCAAATCTAACTACAACAGCATTTAAAACTAATTTCATGTGGTTTTTGGCTGTTCAGATACAATTTGGATGTTCATGAAACTGGTTTTGGGCTGGCAGTGTGAACATAATTCTACGTCAAAACTTTAGTGTTTCACTTCTCGTGGTCAGATGTGCTCATTTGATGACTACATTTGTTATTTTAACCACTTTGTAAATAAACCACAGGAAACATCCAGAGTGAGTGAGTGGGAGAGAATGATACAAAAGATGTTATAACTAATTATCATGTGCTGTTTGAATCGATGGAGTCTTTATTTGCTCATCGTTAGTTGAGCAAATGTGACTGATGCCATCACTGAAACGTTTACGTGTGTGTGATAGTGCTGCGTGGACGGTGTGTGTGTTCGTAGGCTTGTGCGTCTTTGCATTTTGCGTTAACTGGTGCTTCCTGCCTCTTAATGGCTGCCATGGAAACGGTGTTTGGGGTGACAGATGTGTTTCTGGCAATCAGGATATGGCAAACCACCAGAGGCACACATGGATCTGGACAGAGTGTTGCCAAACAGATAGCTTAACATTAAAAAAGAATAAAAGCACTATAGAAACCCTCACAGTGGCGCAGTGGATGAGCATATTCATAAAATGAAAAGGGTTTACTAAATGCCAACAAACTGGCAGCAATGTTTCCACCTGCAACATTATTCCACCTGCGTAAGCATTTAAAGAATTAATTCAGGGGAAATATCATGAATCACATCATTCACAAGAACAATGGGTAAAAATTCCAACCAATCAGAATGTTCCACGTTATCTGAAGACGTTTGTGGCATTTACTGTCGCTGCGATGTGCTCGTAGACACTGAAAGACAACCGCAGGTCCTGTGTGAAATGATGATATAAACAGAGTACAATGATATTCAAATCTCAGAAACCCATATTTTAATCATAATAGAAAACAGAAAACACATCAAGTGATGAGACGAAGATGTTTGATCAATTAATGAAAAGTACCAAGTCATTAAGAAGTGAATAATAATACCGTCTGCAAAGAGTTGGGACATTTGCAGGTAGATGCTGGGAGAGGCTTCGCTTTAGAGCAACATATGCCGTTTCAGCTTCGCTCCTGCATCTCCCAGCAACACAAATACTGGCTTCTAAGAAGAGTCCAGATGCTGAAGACGCCTCCTGCAGTCCACTGCTGAAAACATTTAGCCCGTCATGAAATGAGAAACAGAGCAAAGACGACCCAGAACAGACAGACGATAGTGGACAACATTCATGATCCAAAACTGCAACAACTGGTTTCTGACTAGTTTCTAGACTGTTGTCAGAAGAAGAGAGGAATTACGTAGCAATAAACATCCCGTGCTCTGATGTCCTTTTTTGGAGACATGTTTGAGATGTGCAAATTTCAAAATGAGATAATACTTTTCATTACATGGTGGATTTTCTCACCTTTAACATTCGGTAGGAGCTTTATGCTTTATTGAAAAAAAAAACAAATATATATATATATATATATATATGTGTGAGATCTACAAGGTTGTATTGTTTTCTGTTTTAATTTCCATTTTTGCAGTGTCTGACTTTTTCAAAATTGTGGTTGCAGAATAAAATAAGTCTACAGTGGCAGTTGTACTAGAGTTCGACCAAGTCAGCCAGCTTAAATAAAGGATTCGAGGGCTGAACTGGTGGTCAAACAGACAGGAACCGCATTGTAAACATTGTCCCTGAACCACTGTAGAGCTTTAGAGTATTAAAGCTGCATCTGTCCAGGGAAACACCCCCGAGTAAACAATGAGACTGTCTGTCATTACTTGCTTGTGACTCACCGGCTGAACTCTTGAAAAGTTCCTGTAAAAACAGCACAAATTTGTGCATTTTGAGTTTTAAATCTCTTGTTATTTGTACCATCCTGCTGTCCCTGGTCGTGCACACTTCTTCCTTTAAAAACTTCAGCTCATTACCTCTCTGACATTATTCAGTTGTGCACGCAACCTCGAGGAAACGCTCTAACAAGGAGCAGCTCGTGGTGATGTAATGCTCATTACGTGCCATCGTTTGACAGTCGTCCAGTTCTTTTATCACACCTGTGAACGTGGCAGAGAATAAAAACCCAGTCAATGAAAGAGAGGAAATGGTGCTTATTTGTTTGTCTCCCACTTCTTTCAGTTTGAGTGTCACTCGCTGAGGGTGTGTGACGAGAAAAGGACCCCAGTGACAGGAACGAGCAGCTGTTTGGAGAAGTGCATGTGGATGCTGCTGCCTATCCTGCACCTGTCATGTGTGTGTGTTAATGTGTGTGTTTGTGAGGCTGGATTTGTCACCTGGCTTGATGGGTTGGTTTGTGGCAGCGCGGCCACGTGGGATTGATCAGCATCAGTGCTCTGGGTGTTGTGGATAACTCACAGGTGGACGACTGACACAGATGAGCTCTGTCAGGCTGTCTCCTTCAGAGACCCAATAACACTCTGCTTCTCTCTTACGCACGCACACACACACAGTTTCACAGATTCTTGTTCTCTGTTCCCATCTTCTGTGTCCTCCTCAGCCCCAACCAGGGCAGGTGGGTGAAGCTGGTAACAGCAGCATCAGTCCTCTTCCAGCAGGGCAGCGTTTCAGTCATCCCTCTACTCGACCCTCAGCTTTTTCTTCCTCAGCTATGCCTTTTTTGATGTGTGCACAATGTATTTTTGCATGGATGTCCATGGAAAGCAGCATATGTTGCTATATTATATATAGCAACATTATATTTATATATATATAAATATACACATATATATTTATTTATTTGGGGTGGGGGGGTCCAGTTGGGGAGCCGTCAAGGACAATGATTCAACATCAATTTAATTTATTTACATAGCACCTATTTACAACAAGTCATCTCTAGGTGCTTTAGAAACCCAAAACATGACCCCCCCCCCCTGACCTGAACCAGGACCTGGCTCTTAGAGTGACCCTCATGACCACATGCTCAGGTCCCTCTAGGCAGTGGTTGTAGGCCCTGCAGCCACATACCATCACAAATCTGGCTTTTAGACTCGTTGCTAATAGGTCTGGAGCACGTCGCCCACTGGTCTGTACAGATCTTTTCTGACCTCAGTGCACATTTCACCTGTATGATGAAGGTACATCCCAGATGCCTCAGAGCCCAGGGACCTCTGCAACACCCCCGATCATGTTCAAATGAAGGCTTTTTGTTCAGTCAAGGCTTTAAGTGGCATTTGTGAATGTATTTGGGTACTGTAGTGCTACATCTCTCGTCCGTGTGCTACCACCGCAGGCTTGTGCCCTCAATGCACTGAAATTCCTCTAGCTTCATCAATCATTTAATGATAATCTGCACTCTAACAGGGGAAACAGGAGCTTATTTTCAATCTTCCTTTGATGAATATAGTTTTTAAAGTTTGAAGTGATTTTCTTACACAGCTAAAATCCTCTGTCCATCTTTGCTCCTCAACGAATCAGCGTTTTGTGGATAAAGCTTTCACATTTACATTAAAGCATCACATGATTGACAGCTTGGATGTAAGTTGTTTTGAATTTCCAAAAACATTTTTTTCAGACACTTCTCTTGACTGTAATGTCTCGTCTTAAAAACTGTTTTCTAAAAAACAAAAAACAAAAAAAAACCTCCAGACTTCAAAACACTCTATGAAGTACTGGTTTGGCTAAACATTTGACTTTATATTGACCAACTTCCTCTTGTCTTCAACATTTTCAATTAAAAAAAAGAAGAAAGGGACAGAAACAGGTGGAGGTGAGAAGATGAAGTGACAAGTATGAAGGAAGTTCACTGCAGACGTCTGAGCGATCCAAACACACAGACCGAGATGTTTTTAATTTTTATACAGATGATCTAACTTTATGGTTGGGTTTCTGCAAGCACCTCCAGATCTGTGTGCACTTGCATTTGTTCCCTGATACACATGACAGATGGATAATAAGCTTTCCCCAAAGAGACGCAAACTGCAGATGTGAAAACTGCCAATTAAAGACTGTGGTCTGGTATCTCTGCCTCTGTGTGTGTGTGTGTGTGAGGGGGAGAAAGAGTGTGTGCTTTTGTGTGTGTCTGTTCATGTATGAATAATGAGGCTTTTCAATGAGTCTGGCACATCAGCGTCTCACCTGGCACACACACACACACACACACACACACTCCGACACAATGGAGCGCTTTAGGGATCAATAACCGTTCGCTCATGTCTTTATCAACTCAAAGCTCTGACTGGGGACACCTGACCGCACCCGTACCCAGTATAAACCTCATCCTTACCTACACAGCAGACTTTCTTGCAGAGACAGACAGGGAATCACTCGTTCCTGCCGCTTCACCTGTTGAATCTGGAGCACATCTGGACAGATCCAGAAGCAGCTCTTTCCAGACCGGATGACAAACAAAGTTGGAAACCAGTGGCATCCTCGGCTCGCTCTCCCTCCTTATGCCCAGATGGACCAACATTTGCACAACTGTTTTGGCATGAAATTTAAGTAAACTGTGTTTTTCTTCTGCAAAAACAGGAAACTTGATTTGTGTGTGACAACAAGACCTGAGAGCAGCAGGTGTGAGGCCAGATGTCCATTAATGCATCTGGATTTTACCCAGAAAGTAAACACTTTTTTCAATATCAATAATTTAAACAGAGTATTTAATATTACACACGTTAGCACTGGCCGTCCATTTCTGACCAGTGGCACATGAGAATGAGGGTGGACAATTAGTCCAGATTCTGTTGGATCTTTTTCTATCAGTTCTTTGTTCTTTTATTTATGTATTCTGTTCCCAAACAGGTTTTCTGATGTCAAATAATGTATATTCTCATCTTTAAATGTTACGTCTATTTGTCAAATAGAAGAATGAACACATTTTAATATCCAAATAATGTTTTACAGTTAAATGATAATTCAAAATTTATCTGACAGAATTGTTTTGAAGAAGTTTTCTTTTTTTCTTGATACTCATATTTGCAGTCCTTTCACAGAGTCATGATGGCCAGCGCTTCTTTTTTTCTTTTTAAATCAAAAAGTTGAGCGGCGTGTGCAGGTACTGGTGGGTTTTCTTACAATCCCTGGCAAGGCAAAGAAAACTGATGACACAAATCAATCTCATCTGGAAGCTGAGCACCCCCCCCACCCCCACCTCAGACTGAGGCCAGAAATGATTATTGATTCACGCATTAAGAAAAAATATGGAACATGAAAACACACAGAAAAAACGTCTCAATAACCACTCTGCTGATTTTTTTTTTTTTTTTGGGGGGGGTTTTATGGCAGTTGGATGTTTAAATAAACCTTTCATCAATCAGATTCCATCTGTACAGCAGTTAACTGATCAATATCGTGGATGTCAACATTCTTCTTTCGTGCCTCACAGGCAGAAATCCTTTAAAAATACTAACCTGAGCGAGCCAATTACATTCGCAGGATCCAGTGACATCACAGACTTAAATCAAGGTAAAATGACCCATCTTCAACCATCCTCACATCAGGCTGCATCTGCTTATCCACACAAAGCTGTGACACTTATCTCAAAAGAGGCACACCCCCTTGGATAAAGGTGAGCGTCTGACTCCACCCCTAAAAAGGATGCTAGCAACAGCGTGGTAAAGCAACGGTTGCACAGTGAGTTGAGTACTGCATCTCTGTGTGTTTTAACCAAAAGTATATTTTATTAAGACCTCAAGAAACTATGCCAACGTTTCAAATAAAGTTGTGATATTTCTTTTCTATTTGCTAATATTTGGGGGGGGGGCGTCAGTAAAACGGGGAGAGCTAGCTCTTCCGTCCTCAAAGAAAGACGCCCAATCACCAGGGTGAACAGTCCTCATGGTGATTGGCTGGAGGAATGTTTGGTATGGTTTGACGGGAAGGTTTTCGTATTTTTTCAGGTATATTGTGTTTTAGAAAACAACTGAATGAACATCCTCCAAGAATGTTGATTCTTTTTTATTTTCTCTCCCAGATGACGTTTTAACTTGATGTTCAAGTAGCAACAATAGCAAACAGGAATGTAACTTCTTTGTACAACTTCAGCTCTTTAGCTCATAAAGTAACACGTAATAGTACAACAACTGTCTTATTTCTGTTATTACTGCAGCAGTAACACACACAGGCCCTTCAAGAGATTATAGGCTCACATTGCAAAAATCTGGGTTTAATAAATCCTGATCCAAACTAATATGCCTGGACAGCTATTATCAAAGCAGATAGTTAATAAGTGAATTTGGTTTCCACCCAGCAAGACTCATTTCCAGTTTCACATATAATAAATCGTGAGAATGCCATGTGATGTCAGGTCGGGGTTGTCGGGACGCGGGCGGTACGCCAGACCTCCACGAATCCACCCAGAGCTTTGAGCTTGCTTAAGCAATCACGACCTGGCATAAGGTCCGTGTACAAAATCAATTATTCATTTGGAAGGTGGGGGAGAGGCGGCCCATCTGCTGAGGGGAGCAATCCTGGCTGACTTATTGAGCTGTAGGACGTTCTGCTGCTTAATAATGATCCAGCTACGTATTGCTCTGTAGCCTGGGCCAGTCGATAAGAGTAAAGTCACAATATTTAACAAACAACAGCAGAATGTCTGCTTTTATTCATGTGAAAGATTTTTCTGATGTGATTCAATGTTTTCTTTTCTTTTTTTTTTTTAAATTAAATTTATTTTCCAAATAAACTTGTAGTTAATTTATTTTTGCCCCAAAGACAAATGTGTCGTTTCTGCTGGTGAGACGATGCACAGCTCATTTTCTCAAAATGAAAACACTCATGAAGAAAAGTGTTAGTGTCTGCCAACGCCCCCAACAGCTGATCATTTTGATAAATGACTGATGCTCCTCACGCACACATCACTCATGTTACATCTAACAAAACTGCAAAAGCCTCTCTGATGTTCAACCATGACGTCTTACACTGATTTGTGATCCTTGAATGACCAAGATATAGCTGCTCATTCCTGGAGCTACACCGCCCTCTAAAGGTTAACTGTAGAACTGCAGTGAAGTCAACAGGTCCTCACTGGTTTTCAAGCACATCCCAGCAGACCCACAGGCTGCTTTTACTTCAGAGCTGTTTCCAGAGTTTGAAAGTCAAATGTGATTAAACCTTATTTCTGATTTTAAATATGTTTGGATTCAAACCTAAAATGTAGTCTGGATCATTCCACATCTTCAATTTTTATCAACCTGTCACATGCTTTTTACTGTTCCACTGACTCATGAGAAACAAAAAGGACCCATTTTCCATCGAATGTGACTACAACATAAAACAGCTGTCCCTGCAGATGTAAAGTGTAGTTTTGATAAATGTCTTTTTGAGTGAGAATCTTCAGGGAAAAATAAAAATCTGACCAGCTTTGGTCTCCCAGTGAAAAAAAAAATGAAGCTGCACTGCCATCTAGTGGCTAAAAGGCTGCTGTACAACATAATAAAGTTAGAGGGCAGAGTGCTGAACTTAAATAGTTTTTGATGACTGCATTAAACACAGAATAAAAGGCTTCTTTGTTCAAACCGGACCAAATGGATTAAAATAGGAATGTGAAAGATAATTCAGCCTTAAATCAGTTGAACAGGAGTGTGGCAGCTCAAACTGATATTTGACATAAATCTGCAAGTAATCATCTCAACATCCAAACAAAGAAAATGGGCAAGAAATAAGTTGAACAGTTCTTTACTGAATTATGACGGGTTAATCCAGAAGAAAAAAGGTTTATAGAAAATTGAGCATTTGAGACATCGCCATCTGAATTTCCCCCCATCTGATCAGAAACACATTTACTGCTTTTCCTAAGAACACAAGTCCAGACAGAACATCTGGAGTAACTACACTGTCAACTTAGCCTACTTCCTGTCTACAGCTGGCTGGTGTTATCATATTGATAATATATGATCAACTGTGTGCTACAACACTTTTAGACAACATAATGTTGAACAATTACACTGAGAAGGACCATAAATACTGGTAACACTGTAAAACAGTCGTCCCCTGTTCAAGATAAAGAAATCATCGTACTGAAAATGACTACACACATCTGGAATGAGGGTCTACACTTGGTGACTACAACACGTAAAAAAGGTCAAAACCATATACTTCATTATTTGAAAAAGTACAGCGTCAAGCTCATCTTTTCCAGTGTACAAAATCCGCTTTTAAGATACTTCACAGATTTTCCTTCAGTGCTAAACTACATCAGCCACTGTGAGTCTAACTTGAACAGCTGTAGAAGCGACGCACATTTAAACTGTGGCATTTCCAGCTTCCTCAGATGAGATTTGTTGAATACATTCATTTACATAAGGCATGGTAGTAGCTACAACATGTTAAGAGAGCAGCCCAACAGCTAACAAGAAACCGTACGACTGCAGCTACACAACCCCACGTGGTCACAGTTTGTCAACAGCGAATGAACGGTTTTCATTTTTGGCATTTACGAGCCCAATTTAGAAACTAAAATTCCTCCGTGTGAAGCAGTGATAAAATTTTTAAATAAAATGTTAAAACTACAGGCTTTAATGAAGTTTTTAGCAAAAATGGATGATGTCATAAATGTGCTAAGTCAAAAAAAAACCAAAAAAAAAAAACAAGACCTGCAATGGGCATGTTCAGTCATCCATAAACCAACAAAAGTTAATAAAAATTACCTGTAAAACCAAAATGATCATTTCCATCATCGTCAGTTGGTAGGTCCAGTGTTGCAAAGAGAATCCAGTGAAGGTTTCATTTTCAGTGGCCGCAACAATTTTCACATGAAACTAATTCATAAAAAAGAAAAGATATGCGGCGTGTGCTACGAGGACAGCAGGGAATCATACTGATGAGTTTCATGGCGTTAAGAGTTCGTTTCTACGAATGAACAGCTGAGTTCTTATGCCTCTTCTTAAAGACTTGTCATCTCAGTCCTTCATCCAGTGTACGTCAGCAGCTCTGCATGCGAGCGTCCAGAGAGCTCAGAGATCCAGAGGTACACACTGACGGCACCAACGGAGTCAACCCTCCAGTCTGGAGATGTTCTAGCTCCAGCAGGACCTCCGTACCGAACAAGACCCCCATTAGCTTGCATCTGCTGCGAGATGGTGGTGCAGGTTGGAGCTTTCCTGTTAAAGATGTTAATACTACCTGTTTGTTTGTTTTTTTTAGTTTTTTTTAAACAACGTATAAAATGATAAATTTGATCATCAAAATAACGCGTCCTATGGTCGATCAGCGTGAAGTTCCATTGTTACTGTGCATGCAACTAAGACTATGGCTGTGTTGCTTGTAAGCTGCCTCTTCCTTTCCTCTGAACCAGTTAGTGGGAAAGCAGACAGGAAGATGAACGATGTGATGACGGCTGCTCCTCCCTTCATCAGAGCTCAGTGGTCAAGAGACCTCTGAGTTTGGCTCCATCGTCCGAGGCTGGTGGCTGACCCGCAGTGCTGTGGGACACAGGAGAGTAGGGGATTGCATCAGAGAAGGAGACCAGTTTAGATTTTAGTTATCCACATTTGTCCCATATAATCAGTAACACTTGACAAATGAATTTGTGTCAATCAAACTAAAACTAAATCAAATTGCAGCAGCGGCAGTGGTGGATTATCTTTAATTTGAAGGATTTTCTCATGTCTTACATTGAGAAATCTTCTCTCATTCTCCTTCACAACATCCCTTCATTAAGGTGCTGGGGTTTGTTTATGTTCATGCACCTCTTAAGGTCTTGCCACATCATCTCAGTCTGGTTGAGGTGTGGACTTTGACTCTGGAGCGCTGTGATTTCTCTCTCCTAGTCATTCTGACGCAGAGTTGCTGGTGTGCTTCACATCTTTATCCTGTTGCATGACCCAGTTTTGGTCCATCATTAGCTGCCAGGTAGATGACCTCACATGTGACTGGTAGACCCGCCCAACCAGCCCAAATCATCACACCACCACTGTCATGTTCTCAGACTTGGTATGAGGCATTTTGTATTTTAAATAAATAATGACTATATAAATAATGTAACATATTATGAGCTGCTCTTTACCTGAGGTTGCATTTTACTAATTTTAAAACTTACTAATCTTTTTTTTTTCTAAATGCACTCATAAGTAAAAGTACACAAGTGAAAAACACGTATCAGATGAAATAAATGTCACTTGGGACAAATTTACCACTTATGCTGTGTTGATTGGAAACTTCTTCATATTGAGACTGAAGACATCAGACTGCAGTAAAAGTCTGATTTTAAAAACGCAATTTCTAAAAACAGCCAGGGTTAACAATAAGGTGGTACTTTTCTACTCATTAGTGCATGTCAGCAGGCTACAAAGCTCCCAAATACAAAGAACTTTACCTGGTAGAGGTGGCATTACGCATGTGATCGAGGTGGGGAGGGGCTGGGGTGAGAGCTGCTGCCTGATCAGCAGGGAGGAGAGGGGAGACCTTAGATGGGGGTTCTATGTCGAGCAGGCCGTTAGTAAAGATGCCAGGAGGCTGCACCAGAGAGGAAGAAGCATGGACGTCAGTTCCTGCACAGCTTCTACGTATGCTTCAGTGTAAAGCAACTATGCAAGACCGTACTAAACGTACTAAACCCAGCTAAGATACTCACAGCAGTAGAAGGAATGATCCAGCGAGGCGTGATCAGAGGTTTGGGCGGCTGCACTGGTGGCAACTGGAACCCAAACAGAGCAATGTTGTTATGGTTTACTTGCAAAAAATAAAGTATATACAGGGGTTGGACAATGAAACTGAAACACCTGGTTTTAGAGCACAATCATTTATTAGGATGGTGTAGGGCCTCCTTTTGTGGCCAATACAGCGTCTTGGGAATGACATATACAAGTCCTGCACAGTGGTCAGAGGGATTTAAAGCCATTCTTCTTGCAGGACAGTGGTCAGGTCACGACGTGATGCTGGTGGAGGAAAACGTTTCCTGACTCGCTCCTCCAAAACACCCCAAAGTGGCTCAATAATATTTAGAT
>JBAMYA010045453.1:0-11707 GCA_037176975.1 Arrhamphus sclerolepis
CACCATGGTAGGACCCAGCATCACCATGGTAGGACCCAACATCACCATGGTAGGACCCAGCATCACCATGGTAGGACACAGCATGATCATAGTAAGACTTTCTAATGTCCATCGGATTAAGGGGGGTAAGGTTTATGAAGGTGTTGGTGATCATCAGCATGTGAGCAGAGGATGTTGGTGTTCATTTGTGATCAACACTAAAACCATCCATCAGCTCCCGCTTATCTGGTGTCATGTCGTGGGGGCAGCAGCTTGAGCAGGGAAGCCCAGATGTCCCAATCCCCAGCCACCTCCTCCAGCTCTTTCGGGGGAATACCGAGACATATCTCGAAGGGAGAGTCCAGCCACCCCATGGAGGAAACTCATTTTAGCCACTTGTATTCACAATCTCATTGTTTCCCTCACTACAAACAGTTCATGACCATAAGTGAAGGTAGGAATGAAGACTCACTGGTAAACAGAGAGTCTTGCCTTTTGGCTCAACGACCTCTTCACCACAACAGACCGGTACAGACCTGCATCACTGCAGATGCCGCACCGATCAGCCTGTCAATCTCTCGCTCCATTCTCTCTTCAATCGTGAACAAGACCCCAAGATACCTAAACTCATCCACTAAAATTCACACACTAAAATCATCTAACGCTAATTTACACAAAAACACACAACTGTAAATATGATGCCTCCCTCATGAGAAACATTTTAGCATATAAAACCAGACTTTAAATTTCCTCCTGCAGCAGCAGCATCACCTGACCCTCTCAAGCAGGTGTGAGTCACGAGTGGACCAACCACAGCTTATTTAGATGCATTTTAATCTGCCAACAGACGTCCAGTTCTCAACATTTTTGAAGATGGTGTGCAATAGCCAGGCTGCATGTGTCCTGAATAATTCACATTTACAGCTACACATTTTATTTGTCTTTCACAAACAGTGGAACCTCTACATAAGTTTGTCAGGATGATGTAACCTTTTCTAGTTTTGACATGATCTGATGACTCCAGTCTCTATCTGGTCTTTGTGCACAAACCTCATAGAAGAAAAAAAACAGGAAATGACATGAAACTGCGTTGTTCATTTGAAAAAGGAAGCAGCACCCAGCAGCAAGTGATGCTTTGCTGCACACCCGCACCCCCACGCTTCCTCACAATGACCTGGTCCATTTCTTGCTCTGTCATTGGCTGCAGCTTGGATGAGAAGTCCACATTAGATCAAGATCATCAAGATCTATCATACTAGACATCCACCCGTCAGCCATCCTCTGTGATGCAACCAACTACAGACCGTAGCTATGAACCAGAGAGGTGAGAGTGTGGGATGAATTTTAACAAGTCTCCGAGTCATCAAATACAGGACACCTGAGAGCAACTGCAGGTCTCAATCATGTTTGTTAAGAAGCAGAAAACTTCTGGTAAACTTCCAGAAACTTTCTAGAAACTCAAACTGGGAATAATGGGAATGTTCCCATCTGTGTACAAAGAAAGCATCCAAAACAGTTTTGTTATCGAAGAAAACTCAACAAAAGAGCTTAAACACATCAGAAACAGATTCTTCATCAGAACATGAGAGTATTTATATCCGTTCTCCATTATTAATCTTTATTAAATAACTTCTTTATGTGCTCTTTACTCTACAAACCACAACAGGAACCTTTGCATCACTGGCCTGCAACTTCCTGTTTCTTGAATTACGTCAGCGTTGTTTTTTTCCTGTAGTTTACCAAGTATAATATATTCATACTTGTGGGGTAGAGTTTATGAAACAGCATCACTCAGCTGTCTTCACCCGGCCCAGGGGATTAAACAGCTCTGTCCCGCCTGTTTGCACTTTCAGGATAAATGGTCTTCATACAAATCTCTGGGTCACACAACCTCATAGTCTATGTACAGTCTGGTAACCCTGGTTGGTTTACTCATTTAACCACAAGATGAACTCACGTTTGTCTCCTGAAACAGCAGACAAAAGTCCAATCACTTCATCCTCTATGTGAACCTGCAGTTACATTAATACCCAGTTTCTCCTCATCAGTTATCTTTGAAACTGTCCTAACTCCTTACCCCCACCCCTCACCCTAACCCACATCTCAGGAGTTTTTCATCCTCCTGGAGGAAATGTCATCTGTGATGGATCCTCCTGTAAATTTTCACCTTCATTTAGCTGCGTTTTAAAAGCTCAGTTTCTGACACCTCCCTCCACCTTCAGGAATGTAGTTTTAAACGGACTGGTACTTCCAGTTCTGTGACATTTCCTGGTCCATCTGCTCATGTTTGTTCAATTCTGCTGTGGTCACGTGGCCAAACCTCCTCTTTTAAATAACTACAACACTACTTTAACTCTACTTTGACTTTGATCTGAAATAGTTAGACCTGATGGTGATAGGCAGAAGTTGATTCTACCAGAAATTAACAGTGCATGTCAGTGTCTGAACTGGAACTAGCCTGCAGAGTAAAGCTCCAGGAAGTAGTGACATGTGAGCAGAAACTGTTTGACTGTTTTGACTGTTCATTTACCCTCCAAACCAGTGATAGATTCACATCTGCAGCTGCAGCAGGAAAACAACAGAAACAGCTGCAGGTATTTCTTTCCTCCAGCTGATGAACCCCTCATCCAATCACAACCTCCAGGAACTTTAACAAAGGCTTTTCCTGTCAGAGCACCATAGATTCAAATTTAAACACAGCTTCCAAATGAAAATCAACATGTTGTGTTACAGGGCCACATCATCACTATGGTTACCATTAAAGGACCACATCATCACCATTGTTACTGTTGAAGGGCCACATCATCACCAGGTTACCGATAGTGATGGATCTGGCAACACCGATGCGTCAGCACGTGTTGAGCTCATAGACCGAAACGCCGTGTCGGTGTGAGTATCGCTTTAAAAAAAAGTCACGTGACAGATACAGACCCTGTTTCGTCTGTCACTGAGGCGCCAAACTGTGTTTATAAAGAAGCAAATTTGTCAACGGGATGCATCTCTTGGAAAAAATACTTGCACTTTGAATCACAGCTCTTCCTTCAAGCTGTGATGAGGAGTCCGAATGAAAGAGAAAAGTGTTCGCCGTGTGGGACCATTTTGATCTTATATCGGTTAATAAGGTATCCATCAGTGCCATTGCGGGTGGGTGTTCTCCAAAGCTGGAGAACTTGCCTCTGAGAAACATAATCGATTGAATGCCAAGACAGTGGGAAAACATGTCTTTGAGCCAAGGAGTTTTTTTTCCCCACAATTTTCAACCAAACAAGTACATAAAGAACATTACATTCACATTTTCACTTTGATAGTTTAAAATGTACAGTCAAATAATATGAGCATGTGTCATAACATGAAAATCAAAGATAGTTTACTTAGCTTAGATTAAGATATTAAATAATATAATATAAAATACATTAACAAATAATATTATTGTGTATATACTTGGTCATTTAATCAGTATGACAGTGCAGTCTAGGTTGCTGGCAATAATGTTTACAATGCAGCAGGTGTCCTATTGAGTGAAACAGTACCGTCACAGTATCAATACTGTTTGGGTAATGTGCCACAACACTTCACGAGGCCTCATCAACCCGTTACTAGTTACCGTTAAAGGGCCATCTCATCACCATGGTTTCACTTCGCTGCACTTCCTCCATCAAAGCTGCGAGATGGCAGCCTGACCGGTAATTTTTATAATGAACAATGATGCTAGGGCAACACCGTAGACTGCACGTTGAATTGGGTCTGACTCTGAGTCAGGATGAGAGGGACAATGCTGCAATCAGAAACAGCTTTCTGAACATCCAATCATATCCAACCAATGAGCTCAGCTTTTATGTCTAAGAGACCCTTCTGTGGGAGCATCAGGAAAAAGACAAGCAGCAGCTGAAGGACACCATGAGGAAGACCGGGCTGAACTGGGATGAACCAGGCCAGCAGACATCCATGCTAGGTTTAAATAGGCAGCTACATGTAACTGCACAGATACTCTACTAAACAGTTCCCAGTTCCCTCTCTGGTTGAGAAGTGTAATTCTGTTAGCACTGTCGTAAAGAAGAACCAACCTGCTGCTTCTGCCAAGACAATCGGAGTGATCATGTATGTTAGATAGTTTCATCTTGGGTGTCTGAAGTGAATACCAACCAAAAACCTTGCTCTAACTGGTTACTCAGTTTTAGACTAGTCTTTCAGAGAGCTGTCACATTTCCAGGAACTGTGACATCACAAAATCATTTCAGAGTAGAAATACCCACATCGTTAACTCCATTACCTGTACCTCTGAAGTTCACTGCACAAAGCTGTAGCACTGACATCAAACGAAACACATTTCTCTTTTTTCACTGCTGCCATCATAAAAGAGTAAATGAGCTTTACCATGGCAATCCCTCCAGGAGCTCATGGAGTTTTTTTTTTTTTTGTGTGATTTTTATGATCAAAAATACCTGATTTTGCAGTCACTTTTCACAAAGATTTCTGGAGCTTTATATGCCTATTTTCATTACAAGAAAGTGAAAAAATTGAAAATTAAAGGCAAAAAGTGCAACAATTCTTTTATTAAAGCCAAAAACAAGATCCAGTCTCCATCAACATATAGTTTGACTTGAAAATCTCAAAACTGTAAAGACAAAGTGCCTATGCATGTTGTTCGAATAGTTTAAAAAAAAAAGTGCAATTTCGTACAACAGTAAGAAAATGTAACTTAAAATTAAGAACAAACTGAATTCTCTTGCAGCTTTGGTTATAAAAACTGACTCGGTCGTAATAGAATATTGTTAAAGAATAAACTTAGAATAAACAGTTATTGATGTAATTTCTAAAAACTAACCAACTAACTGTTACATTGTTTGGAGGAGTTTCTGTTTAGCAGAAGATGTAGGAAGTTTGCAGATGTAATATATAATATAATACAATAAATAATATATATATTCATTATTTTATGGATATTCTGGTTTTCTACGGATGTCCTTATTTGACCTCTGTATTTATTGTTGTTTTTTGTTTTGTTTTTTTTACACTCATTTGCACTTTGAAATGGGCAAGTGCAATATCAGTAGTTCACTTTGCTTTTTGCTGGTACCCCTTCCACATAAGGCAACGGCTACACTACTCTGGCACCAGTAGTTCATAAACGTAACACATTAAATGTACTTGGTAGCAACTTGTCTGTGTTTATTGTATGTATGCATGTATATTTGTGTACTATGCAGCTGCTTGTACTACTCTGCCCAAGGAAAATCTTCCCTTGCGGGACAATAAAGCTGATCTTATCTTATAGAGGCCTCGTATGGAGCCTTGCGGTGCTTCTCGCTTAGTTACATACATGCTTCTACTGTTTAGAGTCCAGAGATGTTAACACCACTTATGGACAAGGCGTTAAACTTTTAAGTGGCTTTGCATTTGAAGTACCTGACAAAGATTTGTAAGAAAATCTTTTAGCCCAGTACTACACTTCAGTCTGGATATAAACAAACCTATTTTTTCTTTTTATTTAATGTGCATTCTGCATAACACCTTTGTCTCTTTCTGTTTTGCCGAGTTCGTAAACTATCATTTATGCACCAGAAGAAGGAGCTCAACGGTTATGTAGAAAACTAATATAGGAACTCTATTCGGTTCTCCTTGAATGACGATTACTTTGTCTGTCTGCAACAAAGACCATTCGAATTGTTGAAGCAGAACCACGACCTCCTGAAAAAATAAAAACAGTTACAGGCTTTTATTTACCGCCTGGCATGATGTCCTCCGCTGAAAACAGCATACTCATCACCTCTACAAAAACAAACACTAGTTTCCCTAAAAAACACTGGCAGCACACAGTCAGGCTCTTACATGTATTGATTTTTTTTCAAAGTTGCTGCAGTTTTTCTTTTTTTTCTTTTGAGGTTTTAATGACATGTGACATGTTTTGAACAAATTACTAGAGCTAAACAACATCCTGACAGTTTATTAACATCCCACTATCGACATGCAATATATCTATACAGAAAAACATTATTTAAAAAGCTGAAATAAATGGTTAAGGCTGAGTAATATGACCTAAAGCCAGTATCATGATTAATAAAATAATCTACCTGGATTACATTAATCAGTGGCTATTTATTTATTCTTATTATATTCACAGGCAACTGACAGATGCATATTGCACTAATACATTAATCGTATGCACTAACAACCTCAATTTTGGATTTCATTGGAAAAAAATCCAATAAAAAGAGCTCATATCTCTGTGATTTTAAATGAAATGAAAGGAAACACAGATGAACTACTTATGTCCACTTTATGAATATTGAATGTTTAAAGATTATCATAAACTTCTAACAAGAACATTTCTGGGGAAACGTTAGATTCAGTTCTGACATCAAAAAGCAGAATAACTGAGGTGGAGAGCAGCTGCTTTATCAGAAAGTCAGGATTCAACGAACATTTCAAAAAGATTTTATAACTAAAAGGTTATCGTTTTTTTTGTCAAAACTCGTAATTTTTTTATAAAATGAACTCTTTTTTAATTACAAAAAATTATCATTTTAGAACAAAAATTTCAAATTATACAAAATTCGCATTCTTATGTCAAAATACTGTAAAAAGCTGATATTTTCCAACAAATATCTAATTTGAAACTAAAAGCAAGTTTGTGATTGTGTAAAAGTCTCAATCTTGTGAAAGCTGAAGTCAATATCGTTTTAAACTTGGGATTTTACAAAGACTAAAACTTAACTAGAAAGATGTGATATTGAGAAATTTGCCATTTTTACACCAAAATCTGCTCTTTATGAAAAAAAAAGTCATCTGCCATTCAACAAGAAAACTGTGATTTTTGCACAAAAGCTCAATTTCATGATAAAAGTCTGAGATTTTATGACAGAATTATCTTTACTATTATTTATATTTTACAACTAAGTCCAGGAACTGGCGGGAAATCTGACAACAGCTGGTTCTGAAAATAAAGAATAACTCACCCTTTAATGGTAACCATGGTGATCATGTGGCCCTTTAATTGTAACCATGGTAATGATGTGACCCTCTGCTCCAGATGTTTCTGGGTCCATCACACTTCCCTCATGTTAACTGGTTAATAACAGCCCTAAAACATCAGGCCACTGGCCCTTGAGGATTAGGACGTGTGTCAGGTCCACTTGGCTTTAATTGCCCATCTCTTCTGTGGTTTTGTAATAATAGGGGCCCACAGACAGACTCCTGCCCAGGGGGGCTCTGAGGGTAGAAGCGGCCCTGAGAAAGCTTCATTGGGGGTATTTTAATATGGAAAGCACCTGGTGAACCACATATTTACTGAACACCTTCATTCTGCATTAAGCCTCAGTCAAACAGGTCATAAACAGTAATTCACCTGTAAAACAGAACCATGGCTACTTCAGCTGAATAAAAAAAATATCTGATTAAATGAGCACCAGCTAAGGTCAAAGTATGCTGCCTTATTACCTGGCCGTACACCTTCGGCATGGCCGCCTCACCGACGCTTCGGCGGCTGCGTCGATGCTCCGGGGAGACGCCGGAGCTCTGGCCGCCTCGAGCTGCACTCCTGGCGGCCAGAGACGGCGTCGGAGCCGCGGCGGCGCCCCCTCCTTCTCCATAAGGTAGATCCCCGTGCGCTTGCACCGTGTAAAAGCCCGTGTCCTGCGGCAGGCCGCGGCGGTGGTCCGGTTGGAGGTGAAGGCTGGACGGCTGTGCTCCTGGTGCCGCCAGCAGCAGCAGATAGAGCCCGCAGCGGAGAGCGCTGAGCATCCTGGCTTCTGCTGTCGCCATGTTTGTGGATGTTTGCGTCCAGAGGAAGAAGCTGAAAGAGCTCCTTCTACCGGTGACAGAGACCAGAAGAACGAGACTTTTATTATCCTGCTGCTGCACACAGGAGCAGTTAACCAGCCTCATCCATGCCACCTCTGAGTTTATTAAAATACAATAAAGAGTAAAACACTACAATGCTGCTAACGTGAAGCATCTAGACACATAAAATACACTATTAAAGAGGCATATTACCATTTTTTCAGTACTTGAAAACATATAGTTTCATGACCAATGTGAATGCCTTATGAAAAAAAAAACGGGATAAATCAATATTTTCATATTCTTCAGGACAATTTATGTATTTCAGGTAGCAATTTGTGACATCACAGAACCAGGTCCATTTAAACCAGATGTGTCAAACTATATCATCCTGGACCACATCATCACCATGGTTACTGTTAAAAAGCCATGTCGTTACCGTGAAAGGGATGGTTATTTATTTTGTCAACCTGCTATATTGCCAGGTTTCTAGTTCCTGGACTCAGTCACAGTCCAGTTGTGAAAGTAAAAATGCAACTTAAAATTACATATTATTGATGCAACCTAGTGCCATCCCAAAGAAAACTAAGAATCCCAAGTGGCTGAATGGAATAAGCAGCAGATTGGTTCAGCTATGGTTAGCTGTTTTAGCTCAGCTGGCTAAGCTCATACTACCCTGTGTTGCTAATTTCTATTACGTTACATTCATTCTGATCAAATCTGTACAAACATTTTTTTTCAAGTGTATCTACTGAAACAACACCCCAAACAAAGCTATAATACCAAAATCAGAACCTGGTCTGATTCCAAATTCCAGGTACGTAAAGTCTGAATTCACGTACATCAAAGTTCATTCTCCAGAGTCCCACTCCCCATGAATTCCAGAGGACGGGGGTAAGAAATATAGACTTTCTACAACTGGAACATCGGAGTACATGAACACGTATTTATAAACATTTATGATTGCGTATATTGTCAACCTGTTCAAGTGTACCTGCCTTTACCTGAAGAGAGCTGGGACAGACCCCAGCAGACCCCATGACATTGCACAGGGATGGGTGGGTATAGATGATGGGAGGTCTGCATCAGTCTAGACCAATCACAGTGGTCCATTCCATCCACACAAGCACAATAAACATATTCTCTTTAAAATATGACCATGATCTGCTTTTATTGACAAATCAATATGATGCTAAGCAGCTAAAATCATTGCAACAATATCTAGTTGTCAGTCAAATGAATCCCGACATCTGATTGGTCAGTTTTACTGTTTAATATAAATGTATCTGAAGTGGTGTGTACAGTTGTCATGGAAGTAGGCCTAATATGTACAGATGTTAAAAAGGCTGGAGATATATTTAATTCTGCTTCAAAGTTGAACCTTTTAACATGGAGGTTAGGCGGCCTGTCCAGGGTGTACCCCTGCCTTTTGCCCAAAAGTGGGCAGGAATAGACTCCAGCAGACCCCCGTGACCCTACACAGGACGAAGCGGGTATAGATAATGGATGGATGGAACATGCAGGTTAATGCAGATTTACTCTGTTTTGGAGCCAGCACTGAGTGGTCAGAGG
Source organism: Arrhamphus sclerolepis (assembly GCA_037176975.1). NCBI lineage: Eukaryota > Metazoa > Chordata > Actinopteri > Beloniformes > Hemiramphidae > Arrhamphus > Arrhamphus sclerolepis. The sequence goes on from JBAMYA010045453.1 coordinate 9,331, forward strand.
AGGAACTGCAACTAAACTTACGTCTTCAATGAGCTTCAATTAGGTCTAGGATGGCTGCTCATTGTCAAATTGTTCATTTTCTGTTGATGTGATGGTTGGTGGCAATACTGAATGATCTCTACGCTTCGATCCAGCTGGGTCTCAGCAGAGGTCTGGGTAGAGTTAGTCAGTCCAGACAGGTTCAGGCCTGCTTGGAGGCTGGCTGGTCTGGAGGAGCCTGGACCCAGACTGGAGGTTGGCTGGTCTTGGTGTCATATTTGATGAAGATTTTTATTTTAAGTCTCATCTGAAACAAGTCAGCTTTCTTTCATTTTAATAATATCAGGAAAATTAGAAACATCCTGACTCAAGAAGATACAGAGAAATTAGTCCATGCCTTTGTTACCTCCAGGTTGGATTTTTGTAATATATTATTTTCTTGCTGTTCAGTGGCCTTGTTAAAAACCTTCAACTAGTCCAGAATGCTGCAGCACCAGTACAAACCATAACTAGGTATAGAGACCATATCTCACTAGTTCCTGCTTCATTACATTGGCTCCCTGTTAAATTTAGAATTGAATTCAAAATATTACTTCTTACATACAAAGCTTTGAATGATAAAGCTCCAATTTATGTGAAAAATCTCATAGTTCCTTACTGTCCTAGTAGAACACTCCGCTCCCTGAATGCAGGTCTACTTGCTGTTCCAAGAGTCTGTAGGTCTAGAAAGGGTGGAAGAGCCTTTAGCTATCAGGCTCCTCTATTGTGGAATCAACTCCCAACCTCAGTCCAGGAGGCAGACTCCCTCTTTACATTAAAAGTAGGCTTAAGACCTTCCTTCTTAATAAAGCATTTAACTCAGTGGTCTATACCATCTCTTAGTTATGATGCAGGCCTAAGCTGCTGGAGAGACTTCCTTTTGTACACTGAGCATCTTCACCCTGTCTCTCTTACCTCAGTCTCAGATTGTCCTGGATCATTTAAATTGCATTCACACTGTCTATCTTCTGTAGTCTATCTTCCCTCTCTCCTGCAGGTCCTACCATGGTGATGTTGGGTCCTACCGAGATGGTGTTGGGTCCTACCATGATGATGTTGGATTCTACCATGATGACGCTCTTCTTACTGCTGCTTCATGCTGACATACCTTCAGTAATGTTCTACTCTGCTCTGTTTTGCTGTACTTTTTTAATTTCAATCAATTTAGTGTTGCTACGCTGTAGCTCTGATAGTCTGCACTTCTCTGCTGAAGCACTCCTTACATTCTTTGCACCATTTTTCCATATTGTTTAGCCTAGCTTAGTTCTATCGATCATGTCTTCTCACTCTGTCTATCCAGCTCTCCCCTGTCTCTTGTTTAGTTATTCCTCTGCCTCCCTTAATAGTAGTTTTGTTTCTGTTAAGTGTAGCATAATTATTTTCCTTGAGGCAAAGCTTAGCAATCTGGAAGAGCTGCTCCGCACCATGAAATCTAAAGCAGTAGGACCCATAGTTAGCCAGGCCCCACTAGTCAGACCGCGGTGTGGACCATTCTGAGGCTAAGCCTAGGTCTGCTGCAGTCAGGAAGCCAGGACAGTTGGGTGACAAGAGGCGCAGTCCCAAGCAGAGGTCCATGGTGCACTATCCACCAACGCTCCATGCCAATGATTGACTCTCCCGACTCAGTGACACACCCGCTGAGGAATAGACTTTAGGAATTGGCAGCTCCATTCTTAGAAACATGAATTTCTTTGCACCAACAGACATAGCCAGGTGTATCCCTGGGGCCAGAGCGGGCAACATAGAAGTCAGCTTTCTTTTATTTGTGCAATATCAGGAAAATTAGAAACATCCTGACTCAAGAGGATGCAGAGAAATTAATCCATGCCTTTGTTACCTCTAGGCTGGATTATTGTAATGCATTTATTTTCTTGCTGTACAGACAGTCTTGTTAAAAACCATCAACCGGTCCAGAATGCTGCTGCACCAGTACGAACCAGAACTGGTTATAGAGGTCACATCTCATGAGTTCTATTTTCATTGCATTGGCTCCCTGTTAAATTTAGAATCAATTTCCAAATATTACCTCTTATACAAAGCTTTGAATGATAAAGCTCCAATATATGTAAAGACCTCGTAGTTCCTTACTGTCCTAGTAGAACACTCCGCTCCCTGAATGCAGGTTTACTTGCTCTTCCAAGCACAGCCTTTAGCTAACAGGCTCCACTATTGTGGAACCAACTCCCAGCCTCGGTCCAGGAGGCAGACTCCCTCTCTACATTTAAGGCTAGAGTTAATACTGTCTCTTTTGAGACAGTATTAATATAGTTTATTTATATAGAGCCTATTTACGACAAGTCATCTCTAGGCGCTTAAGAAACCCAGAGCTTGACCCCCGAGCACATGGCAACGCCATCAG
>JBAMYA010045454.1:0-11707 GCA_037176975.1 Arrhamphus sclerolepis
TACATATATATACATGTATGTGTATATATATCTATATATATACACATACATGTATATATATATGTATATATATACATGTATGTGTATATATACATATATATATACACATGTATGTATATATATATATATATGTATGTATATATATATATATATATATATTGTTTGCAAAACTCTAAAGTTGAAAAATACAATTAAAAAAATTAAGAACGCTTAAAAATCCTCATCCTCACATGTATAATCAATAATATGCTTTTTAAAAAAAATTTAAATATACAATAAATTAAAAGCAAAACCACAAAAATGTGCTTTGGTGCATTACAGATGTGTTTTTGGAGGAATAATCTTTTACTGGAACGGAGTTCTGGTCCGTTGTGGCATGAAGTGGCATCAAGTGTGTAATTAGACACATAACGGAGGCCTACAGCGAAGGAGGAGGGGTTGGAAACCTTTAAAAATGAATTTGCAGAGTTAAAGAGAAGAAGCGGAGACGAGTCTGACAGAAGCGAGGAAGGTGTGGACAAATGTGAGACACAGGAAGCGACAGCAGGTTATTTTTAGGCAGTCAGTGCCACTGTTGTTGCAGTATTGGTTTTGGGAGCTGGGCTGCGCTGAGCACACGGACTCTCATCAGGATCACAGCAGTGACTCACTGGTCCCTGACTTGCACCTGAAACCAGCTCTGACCCTGCTCAGACAACGCACCCCTGCACTGTCACATCTCCTCAGTACCATAGCAGAGCACCACAGAGGTGTCACTCGGGCTGGTGTAGGTGTGAGTGTGGAAACTTCTTCAAGGGCCATGAAATAAAGCAACTTTAAGCCTCCTAAAATGGAAAACATTGCTGAATAGCTGCTAACAGCAAGTAGCAACACGAACATCAAGTAACAACGCTTATGCATTTATTCGTGCTAATTTTGTGTCACCTAGAGATTCACTGGCATCAAACTCAAATCTGTCCCGCCTCTTTATTTCATAAATCCCGACAATCACAAACTTATAATTAGAACATTTCTTATTAAATTCCACTGTGACTGCCCCTTTAATTCAGCACTGACATCATACAGTGGAATAACAGAGGAGGAGAGCAGCTGTTTTATGTCAAAAAGTCACGATTTAGGAAATGTTTGAAAAAGATTTTACAACAAAAAGTTGCTAATTTTTATCAAAACGCACAATTTTTCTAAAATTAATTTCATGTATACATTCATATATGTGTGTGTATATTATATATATGTATTATATATATAATATATAATACATATATATATGTGTATATGTGATATATATATATGTATTTATATATATCACATATACATATATATACACTAAAGCAAAAAGTTGAAATGATCCAAAATTTACAATTTTATGCCAAAAATGTTGCAAATGATCGATATTTTCAAACAAAAAAAGTCACAATTTTGTAATTTCTAATTGTATGTTTAACAAAGGATATTTGTTTATTTTAAAAAAAAGTTTGCGATTTTACATAAAAATTAGCTTTTGTATTCAAAAAAAAAATTCATTTGTGTTTTTACAATAAAAGAAATGTGATTTTGGTACAAAACTCAATTTTATGATAACAATCGCTGTTTTGTAAAATTTGAGGGTTTTTTTGGTAGAAAAAAAAGATGCAATTGCGGAGAAATTTGTCATATTACAACAAAAATCACCTTTCTATGATATAAAAATGTCTTTTTTATCATTTCAAGTAAAAGAAAAATTTTAGTATAAAAGCCTCAATTTTACGATAAAAGTTATGAATTTTAACAGGAAACGGCAAATCTGACAACACAGCTGGTTTAGAAAATAAATAATAACTGTCCCTTTAATGGTAACCATGGTGATGATGAGTTTGTAGCCATTTTAAGAGCTTTAATTGCTCATTTCAAACACTAAATGTAGATCAAATTTAAATAATTTCCTGAGACAGTGTAATGACATCTGTGAAGACCATTGATCCATCACAGTCGTGGTCATTTTTATGCGTGAGATTGCATGCTAATAAGTGGGGATAATTTGGGATAATCCCAGACTGTAATGCTAAATGTTTGTCTTCCCATCTCGTTGTTCTCAGATCAACACTGGGCATGATTTAATCTTACGTACATTCGAGTCTTTCATTCAGTGCAGATTCAGCCCTTGTGTATGCCTCTTAGTGAAAATACAATCTATTAAAGCCACACACATACAGTTAATTCTCTTTGACAAACCCCACACCCACCGATGATGACTCACTGCTGCCCCAGACGATAGTGACTGTGACAGGTTTTTTTTGTTTTTTTATTTTCAAAAAAAGGCTTGTTTTGTACATCTCGCTCCTGTTTCATACTCATGTCCTTTGCTTAATCATTCCCATCTACTTTCACCCTCTTCTGCCAAACAATCTTGTTTAATCCCCCCCACCCCCCTCCTTTTTTTTTTTTTTTTGCTTTTATCCCTTCTCCTCCTGTCCTGTCCTAGTTCATTAAATGTTATGGCCAGACAGCATAGTCCCTTTTCCCAGGGCTTCAAACGTTGCTGTTTCATTAGAGACATGCATAAGGGGAAAGTTAGCGAGTGGGAATCTCTATTCAACCTCAGAGAGAGATTTGTTTGTTCTCAGACCAGTTCATTTCAGCAACAAGGCCACTTTAAAGTGCTTTACATCATAGGTGACAGTAAAACAAAGACAGACAGGGAATGTTAAGACAGAATATTGGGTTTCCTTTCTGCTGCAATAAATAAATAAATACATAAATAAATAAAGTTTCTATTTTAAAATTATTTTAAGGGTAGTTCAACTCCCAGCAACACGGATCACACTTCCACCACAGCCTGGCGGTGTGTTCCGTTACTGGGATTATGTGTGCGACCAGATTCAGGAAGACACGCCTCCCAGCTGCCAATCAAACCATACGACCAGTTTCACAGCACTCGTCACAGATGTCCCTGGAGAGACACATAATCAGACGAGCCTCTCTTTTCTGTCATTCATTTATTTATTTTATCGCTGATGTGTCTCAAACTATGATTTCGGGAAACAACTAAAGCAAACAACCAATATTTGTAAGCAAATTTGCAGAAAGATGACCAGCTCAAACCGTCACCAGGTGATGATGATGTCAGCTGAGAGCAGGAATAAGAGCGTGTTCAGTATATTCTCAGTATACGAGATGCAAACTGGACCTTTGTATCATCAATAATATGGCTGTAAAAAGGATAAAATACACCATAAAGTGAAAGCCAAAAATGCAAACGTGTGCATCATCATCATAGGTGGAATGTTTGCAAACCAATTTTATCATGACTTGAAACAGTTGTAAAGAGATTTATTTCCAATAGATAATATTGCACTTAGATTGCTGTCAGCATCGCTCCGGTCGTAAACTGAGACATTGTGGAGCAGAAATCTCGTCTTATATGGGTCACTTCATCAAAGCAGATAATGCTGTATTTTGTTTTATTTACCTGCAACATGACCACTAAATCCCCTAAAATATACCTGCATTCTTTCTTGATGGGTGTTCAGTTATGAATCGGTTTGTTCCATCAAGGCACATCAGTCCTCTACCTGTCCCTGTCCCTGTCCCTGTTCCTGTTTCGTCCCTTCTGTCTCGCTGCATCACGTCTGGACACCAGTGATGGTCTTTGCTGAAGGCGATACGCTGTCCCACTGTCACTGCAAGCAAATATATGAGCTGAGGAAGCTACTCAAGTGGGCTGTTGGCTCTCATCTTACTGTCTAGTCGTCATGAATTTGCTCTTAATTAATGTGTATAAAGTTTGTATGGTTGCACAAATCCCATGTATAATAGATGGGTACAAAGGATATTAATACAGTTTACATTCAGTTTAATACAGGCTACATTCATCCTTTTTATTATGATTGTAGTATTATCTTTACTGTTAAAACCATGTCCTTCCTCCTGATGTCAGTGACATAAATCATATTAATCTGTGATCATTTTGTAACCCAAGAAGAAGCGTTTAAGTTTTTGAATCATTCAAGCACACTTTTGTGTTTTTATTTCATATATGCAAAGTTGTGCAATTTTGAGTGTTCCCAATATTTTTGATGCACTTTTTGTTTTTATTTGAGCCTTTTGTAAACGTGAACTGAAATTCTCACCTTTTTTGCACTTTTATGTGCTCGCAGGAATCCAGTCAGATCACTACTTTTGATCCTGCTCGAACTGGTCAAACAAAAATGAATAATCTTAATAATGCATGTAAATAAATGTAGCTGCTAATCCTTCACCTACACCAGCTGCAATAATCAAACCATAATTAATCCAGGTGCATGAAGTATATTGATAATATGTAAATTAGGAGTTGTATCATGACAAAAACACAATCCATCATTATTTGATATGTATGATTAGCGGTTTACAAAATGAAAGAAAAATTAGACTAATTATAGTTTCTTTAAAGATGCATCTAAGGGTCAAACTAATCTTTAACAGAGGTGAGAATTTAAAAAAAAGTCAGAACTGTTCGCCTCGAAACGTCAGTTTCATGATCAGGAATCAGCGAAGTTCATTTTATGACTTTGGTTTTTCTGCTCGTTCATCGTCAGGGTGCTGAAAGTATTTATTTCAGGCATATTATTAATGATACATGCAAGGTTGCTCAGTTTTGAGTGTTAAATTTACAAATTTTTAGACTAATGCAGAATTAAATAATCACGTTAAAGACCCTACACAAAAATGTGCACATTGAAGTCTATTCAAACCACCATGAACAGTAAACATGACGTCATCAGGAGGTAAATCCCTCAGAACAGACTTAAAAGTTTCAGGCCTCAGATGAAGTGGAGACATGAGAAGATGCATGTTTTATACTTTTTTTTCTGTTCTTTTTTTTATTTTTTTTTTAGAGCAGGATTAAAAAAAGATTTCTATGAGCACAAAAATGTGTCAAAAAAAATGCACTGAAAAAAATGTTGCTGTTACATCAAATGTTCATCAAATGTTACATCACAACAAAAACTTGCAATTTAAGGGTTAATATTTTTTTTGAATTTCAGAAATTTTTACTTATTTCAGTACTGCTGATGCTGGTTTTAAAATTTAAAAAGAAAATCTTAAAAAGTTACATTATCACAGTTTGTTTTTGTTACGTGCATATCTATGTGTGAAGGGACCTTTTTTAAAAGTGCATCAAAGGGTTAATTTAGAGCCTATTTTTGTAAAAATAAAAAGTTCTGCTGTTTAGAATGATCAACATAATGAAGCTCTTTTTTCAAACTTTTTCAACAGTAATGCTACAGTTATTACTTGTTGAGGTTTGAGTACATTAATAACAAATAAATGAAAGCTCTAGATAAGATAAAAGCTACAATTATTATCTCGTACACAGCGTCCAACGATTTTAAATAACTTTACGTTGTGTGTTTGAAGGTAACCTGCTACATTTAAGGCTGATCAAACGCAGCAAAGCCTCGTTCTTCTAATAAAATCCAGTATCGGTTAGAGGACGCCAGCGTGTCTGGACTGAGAGCTTTGTCCTCTGATAGCCACGAGTGTTTTCTCAGAAACGTGTTAACTTTGGCAAAGATTATCACGTCACAGCGGCGGCACAGAAACTGGGTCAGACTGGGTCTTGGTGCAGTTTTTTTTCTGTTTTTGATGTTATGAAATACATTACGCGCCAAACTGTGTCAGATGCTAACAGCAGTTGTGTTATTGCTGCCGTCTTTCTATTAGCAGGTGGGTTGCGCTTCATCTGGGCTCTGTCCTTGTGTGAGCTGGGATTACAGCTCGATGACACGCTGGTGCGAGTCAATCTCTCTCTCTCTGCCTCTTTCTCACTCACATGCACACACATGCACACTCACACATGCACACTTGTATGCACACATGCAAACCCTCTTGCATGTGTAAATCTCCCTCTGGGTACTCACCCAGGGTGTATTTTTAGATCTATCTCTAATCTCCATTATTCCCGTGCACTGGACACGGTTAGCTGGCGCAAGCTAACACAGTAGATGAAAAAGAAATTTAGATTCGTACGTACGTACTGCCCGTCCAAGTTACACACTCGAGTGCTTAGTTGGACCACCTTTAGCTGTGAGGACAGCATGGCATCGTTTCAATAAAATTCTGCAATGTCAGAACATTTATTTCCGTCCAGAGTTTCATTAATTTTGTCATTTTTATTATCTTGTATTGATGATGGGGGCAAAATCCCAAAGATTCTCAGTGGGGTTCAGGTCTGGATCCTGTGGGGGGGTTCAGGTCTGGACTACGTGGTGACCAATCCATTTGTGAAAAAGATGAATCCTTCATTGTCATGTTGGAATAAACATTCATTGATGGAATAATCGAGACCTGACCCTAAATCTGTCCCTAGACCTGACCCTAGACCTGACCCTAAATCTGTCCCTAGACCTGACCCTAGACCTGAACCTAGACCTGACCCTAGACCTCACCCTAAATCTGATCCTAGACCTGAACCTAGACCTGACCCTAAATCTGTCCCTAGACCTGAACCTAGACCTGACCCTAGACCTGACCCGAGACCTGACCCTAAACCTGATCCTAGACCTGACCCTAGACCTGAACCTAGACATGACCCTAGACCCGACCCGAGACCTGACCCTTGACCTGACCTTAAACCTGACCCTAGACCTGAACCTAGACATGACCCTAGACCTGACCCTAGACCTGACCCTAGACCTGAACGTAGACCTGAACCTAGACCCTACCGTAGACCTGAAACCTAGACCTGACCCTAGACCTGAATCTAGACCTGACCCTAGACCTGAATCTAGACCTGAACCTAGACCTGACCAGCTGCACCAACCCCAGATCGTAGACTGCCCCCACAGACTTGTACAGTAGGCACAAGGCATGATGGGAGCATGACTTCACGCTCCTCTCTTCTTACCCTGATGCTCCCATCACTCAGGAACAGGGTCTGATGGTTCTCCACCCTCCTCCTGGTTTTTAAAAATGTGTTGGACAGTTCTGAGCCCAGTTTCAGTCGTATCAGAAACCTCCTCAGATGTTTTTTTTGCTTGATGTCAATAATCTGACCTTCTGAAACAAATCAACATCTTTTCCACGACTACAGGATGTGTCTTCTGACGTGGTTGTTGAAGAAACGAGAAGCTGCTCGCTGCATCAGTTAGAGATAAATAACTTGCTGAAGCTGAAACGTCATCGTCCATGCAGGAATTATCCAATCAGAAGCTCTTATATATTTTACTTTGGACCGACATTGTGCTTGTTTACTTATGTATGTATGTATGTATTTGTATGTGTGTGTGTATACATATATGTGTGTGTGTGTGTGTGTATGTGTGTGTATATGTGTGTGTGTACTCTGACCTCTGCGTGACACGTGCACATAAGAAAACAGATGCCACCAGTGGTTTGTCACCGGGTTTGACGAGAGCGTGGAGAAGCAAAAAAAAGAAGAAAAAGAAAATGCTGGATAAAAACAACGGTGTTTATCAAACAGCTTCAAGGGCGACATGAGAAACTGAAAGAGTGCATCACTTAATTCTTCTTTTATTACTTGTTGATCCGTCTGATGTTCAAAGTAGCAGAAGTCCTGTTCAGGAACTGTGATTTGATGTCATGAACTTCTGTTTGTGGTTTTTGTTTTTTTGCAGGAGAAGCTGCAGTCCTTTGCCTTCCTGGTGTTCGTGGTGGTCTGCGTCTTGGGATCCATCTACCTCTGTGTTGTGCTCCCTGAAACCAAAAATAAAACATTTATGGACATCAGCCAGAGCTTTGCCAAGATCAACAAAATGCCGGTTCCTTCTCCTGGCCAAGAAATGGAGCTGGTTCTGTCCATCACGCCTGACCTGAAGGGAAAAGCACCGGATGCAGCAAAGATGGAGAGTTCCTTCTGACTGGACCAACCGCAGTGACTACGGATAAGCAGGGTCAAGATGTGAAACGAAAGCCTTTCTCGTTTTGTTTTTTTAATATTTATTCAATGACAACAATCATTTCAATGAAAATTTATATTGTTTTTTTTTTTATGCATGTTTGTATAAGTGAAATATTTCGGAATTATCAGTTTACATCAATTATTTGTTTGTAGATTTTATGAAACTAATAGAGACCAGATCCGTTTCTGGTTTGTTTACAGGTAAAACCAAAACTAATGATGTGGATGCCATAGACCTATATAAATATATATATATATATATGTATATACATGTATATAATTAAGAAGACCAGTAAAAGATCAGTAAAATAAAAATCCAGTGTGTGGCTTAAAGGGACTTTACGTGATGGTAAACTGCAACAGCAGCTGCAACAGCTTGCAACACCACTCCAGATCCAGTGTTTGGTATGTCCCGTCCTGGTAACTGCAGTAACAATGATTTGGGATTTTTTTCTCTTTTTATTTCTATTTCTTTCACTAATAAACTCATGAATATCATGTTGCTTATCCTCCTATGAATGTTACACACTGGAAGAATGTCAAGACAAATGTCAGTTTAAAGAAAATGCATCATCTAAACAAAGAACACCTGAAGTGATATGAGACTGAATTGTCATTATTATTGTTGTTATTATTATAATTATCATTATGCAGGTGCACTGTGGTTAAAGTTGGACATTCATGATCAAGGAAAAACAACTGCTCTGTAACCCAGTCAGTGTCATGAGAAACATAATAAAGGGCATTAACAAAGTAAACGTAACTAAGGGATTTATTCACAATATTTCTATAGTTTCAAAATGATTTCTTATAAGGCACATTCTAAATCAGAGGTGTCAAACTATTTCATCCTGAGCCACATCGTCACCATGGTTACCATTAAAGGGACAGTTATTCTTTATGTTCTCAGGTTTCTTTTATCATCTCAAATTTCACAAAATTTGCAACTTTTTGCACAAAATTGAGGCTTTTGTACTAAATCACAATCACAATTTTCCTCTATTTTTTTCTTTAAAAAATGTTTTAAAGACTTTTTTTCATTATTTCTGTCTGAAAAATCTCAAATTTCACGAAAAAAGGTAATTTTTTTGTAAAAGTACAAATTTTGCAAGGTGTTTTTTTTTTTTTTTTTTTTTTTTTTTTAAGAAACAACCAAGATCTTTTACAAATGTCACAAAGTCTTTGCTGGACTATATAAACTTTTGCAACATTTTTACATACTTTTTGAAGCTGTAACTTTTTGTCCTAAAATCACAGATTTTTGTTATATAAAGTACATCTGAAAAAAGTTTTGATAAAAATGAGTGACTTTTTGTCGTAAAATCTTTTGCTGAATCCGAACTTCGGTCTTCACTTTCATTTTCTTTGTTTTGGGCTCCCTTGGACATTTTAGAGAAGTGTCTCGCTTTTTAGCTTCTAAAAGCTTCCTTCACTCTGTTCATCAGGTTGTTAAAAACGGCAGTTTGGGTCTTAAATCCAAAAAGATGGAGGGGAAACGTGATCTAAGTTGTGGATAATTTCAGAATTCGCTGTATGGTATTTAATGAGTTTATTGCAACATGTAATGTCCTTAAAAGTGTCTTGTGTTTAAGACCAAGCAAAAGAATGCCTCAGCATCAAGCAGGTGAACTATTTCAAAATGCAACAAAGATTTTATGTGTCATCATCATCCTCCATAAAACCCTAGAGGGATTGAGCAGACATCTGAGATAAAATAAAAAAAAAGTTATGCAGGTTTACAATGCTGACGTCAGTTAACTTTCCAATAAACACATTGGCAGAGCAAGAACGAGAACCTAGTAAAACTGACAGTTGTTTTGGTGTCTTTCCAGCTCTTAGAGGAGCTGGGGCTACTTCCAACCAGATGGTGGGAGCCAGCGGAGGATGTGATTGGAACAGAAACAGACAAGCTTGGCATTGGACCACAGTCATGGTCTGTGTAGCTATTCAACATCTGAAGTTTACATTCCGCAGCAGTGACGCCTCAAATAGACACATACATCTACATACAATAATGGGCATCATTGAATCTTCTAAAGGGGAGGTGGGAAATTTCAGTGCATCATCATTTTCAGTTTCACTGGCTTGGTACCACAAATTACATTTGCCCAACTGGCAAGCCAGCAGGGGAGTGAGGAGAATAATAAATTCTGTTATCTCTAATTTCTCTCCTACAGCATCTGAGTCTTGAGGGGTTATATCCTCAGAAGAATTTTTGTGTAACTGGCAGAAAGGTTTACTGAAGATTGCTGTTGGCAGAGTATTTATGACACCTCAGGGCTGCAAACGGCTAATACTACATATTACATGATGTACTGTGGAGTAATTCTGCAATCCTGCTACTTATGCATTATCTCAGGATGTGTGTGAAATTAACCTCTCATCATACAAATTAAGAGGGGGTGCAGTAGGATGTGCTATGTTTATTGTGATGTGTTTGTCTTTAGCTATCAAGTGGGTGCTGGGTCCCATACATTGAAATTATTTTTATATTTAAATGAAATTATATTTGTATTTCATTTAATCTTTTCTCTTTTGAATTAATGTATTTCATCTTAATGCCTTCTAAAGCACTTTGAGATGCCTTTGTGTATGAAATGTGCTATACAAGTAAACTTGCCTTTGTTGGGTCCTACCATGGAGATGCTGGGTCCTACCATGGTGACGCTACTTCCTACCATGATGAAGCTGGACCTTCCTTAGTAATGTTGGGTCTTACCAGGGTGATTTTGGGTCCTTCAGTTGTCATGCTGGGTCCTACCATGGTGATGCTAGGTCCTACCAGGGTGATGCTGGGTCATACAATAGTGATACTGGGTCCTACCATGATGATGCTAGATCCTACCATGACGAAGCTGGACCTTCCATAGTAATGTTGGGTCCTACCATGGTGATGTTGGATCCTTCAGTTGTCATGCTGGGTCCTACCATGGTGATGCTAGGTCCTACCAGGGTGATTCTGGGTCCTACCATGGTGATGCTGGATCCTTCAGTTGTCATGCTGGGTCCTACCATGGTGATGTTGGGTCCTAACATGGTGGTGTTGTATCTTGGGTCACTCATATCTTTCTGTGTGGAGTTTACATATTCTCCTTGTGTCTGTGTAGATTTATCCCCAAGTACTCCAGTTCTCTCGTACCCCAAAGACCCCATGCTGAGGCTAATTGGTAGTCCAAAAATTGTGCCTCAGTGTCATTTACATGAACCATAGTGTAATTTGATTTATGGCGTAATTATAGGAGTAATTTGGTCTATTAAACAGGTCAATCTAGTAGATGTTTGTATGTGGCAGTGAGAGAAAGCTGCTTGCATTGTAAAAGCACCTTGAGTGCTCCCTGGACTAGAGAGGAGATATATAAGCACCTTGTTGTTGTTGTTTGTATTTATTCCCTTAATGGAAATTCTTCTTCCAACAGAAAGTATGAAGTTTTGGAATCACAATCCCAAACACACAAGGTTTTCATGTTTGGGATTAATAGAAAATAATAATTAAAAAAAAACTAACACACAGAATATATCTTGTTTTGTCTGAGATTATAAGGATTTGTACATAATATTGTTAAATGTTTAAAGGATTTTGGAAGCATTTCAGTGTACAATGGACAACAGTGCAAGTCTATGCGGGCCAACTGGGTCATCAATCCCTCAGCTGATACAGGGCCAGCGTTGCTTTAGGAAATATCTGGGGAATATCTCATTGCTTATTAGCTCTAGTGATAAGTATTTAATCAAAATAATATTGGCAGCTAGTAGAAAAGTTGTTACAAGAAGATGGCTTCTAAAAGACCTCCAAAAAAAGAAAAAAGGGACTAGTTTGGAACTGTC
>JBAMYA010045455.1:0-11706 GCA_037176975.1 Arrhamphus sclerolepis
CCCTCCCCCCCCCACCCCTCCCCTCCCTTCTCCCTCCCCCCCCCCCCCCCTACACCCCCCCCCCACACACCCCCCCTCCCCCCCCCCCCCTTCTTCTGCCCTCCCCAACGAACTATTTCAGTGGCAGATGGTTTTATTTAATCTAGGTTTCATGTTTTCTTTGTGAATAGTAAACGACTCCAACAGCTTTATAGTTTGGTATCAGGAGTTGTGGATGTAATTTTTCTATAGATCATAAATAAATTAACAACATACAACTTTTCCAAAATTTCTTCACCAAACAACAACTATTTGACTGTTACGGAAATATTCACTCATTTTTATTGAAAAACAATCTTTATCAGTCTACAAGAGAACATAAAAGTTCCTTCATCACTTTTATCAAATGTACATTTAAATCCAAATTCCATTTAAAACCCATTTAAAATGTTTTCACTGAATAACAGTCGTGAATGAATTAAATGGCCTCTCTGACTCTACTGACCAGTAGATGCAACAAGAACGTTTAATATTCTCAAAGATGTTTCAATAATATATATGTAGATTTACACGTTGCTGAAGTTCTTGTTGATGTTTAATTGCTGATAAACATATGGTCATCTGCTGAGGAGCTTCAGAGCGTCGTGAATGTGCTCGTACCAGGATCAGTTAGACCTTCTCAGTCTGGTTTGGCGTCTGTGCGACCGACTAAGCCAGGATGAATTTAGTAGAATATGTCAAGCCTGACTTGACCTCTTAATTCTGCTTCTGTGTAACATTCTACCAGTGTACCTGGACAGGTGAATCCTAGACAGAGGTGTTAAGCCTCAAGGCGGAGCTGAGAAGTGGGTGTGGCCTCCTGGGAGCTGAGAGGATCCAGGACTCAGCTGCTCTACAGTGTTAATTAAAAAGACCAGCGTTCCTTAGAGAGGAGCAGAAGAGGAGTGTTTATAGAAACGTGCCTGCCGCTGCATAGTCATCCACCACAGAGGAAGAAGGCAGACGAGTCCTGATCGGCAGCTGAAACAATTTTATTGTTGGACTTCGCATAGGTAAAATCATATCTCTCACTATTTGAGGTTCTCCACAAGATGAGGTCTTTATAGGGTGGTGTCTATAGGTTATAAGCTCCAGGACATTCCGGTGGAGGGAGTTGTTCTGTACCTGTCATTGTCAACAGCTAGTACTGGAGAGGATGTTTTCCTCAGGTTAAATACTTTTTAAAAATGAAACATCCAGATCAAAGTTAAACAACAATTGCCCATTGCTTATGTCTTTCCCTTTGGCATTGTGTTATATAATTTTCAGTATTGAAATGATGAATGATGCAGAATTCTGATTGGTTGAGGCCATTGATGATGTAACAGTCTTTTGTCTCCTGCATCCTCCCACGAGGTGGGTGATGACATCATGAGCCGGTGGCGTCGTTCAGTGGACGAGCTGGCAGCAGGGCGGCGACAGAGCGAATGCGAGCGTGCTCAGGATGCTCTTAGCAGGGTCACCTCCTGTTTCCAGCAGCTGGTGGCGTGCCTCGGCAGCTCGGCCGACAGCTGCTTCCTGCGAGAAGAGATGGATGAGACGAGAGCGCTGGCGCACCGAATCTGCAGTGGTAAAACCACCTGCTGAACTAAGCTAACAGTTGTTAGCTGCATGACTTTATCAGTCTGTCAGATGTTGTGGGAGAATTTTGGACTTTACAACTCTGAACTTTAAATAGGTCACCCCGAAAGCTTTTTTTTTTAAAAAAAAAATCATTAATTTTATTCCATTCTGATGTTGATTTTCTGTTGAGTTTTAGATCATTTCCTGTCATGTAGCTCAGTCAAGCCTTAGGTTTCAAACAGATGACCCCACATTTTCCTCCAGGATACGGCACAAAGAGAAGCTCATTCTTCCACCTGCTTGACAGTGGGCATGAGGTCCTATGTGCCTCTTTTTTGTCTCATGTTTCTCTGCAGGTCTTTCCAGACGCCTGTTGCGTCTGCTGTCAGATTGTGACTCTGCCCCTTCAGGCGCAGCAGACCGAAAAGTGTCGGATCGTCTCTGGGTCATTTTCCTGTCCACGGTGGAGAACTTCCTGTCTGACCTGCGAAAGGCCAACAATCTGATTGAACAATTCCCACTGAGTCAGCGCTCAAACAGACGCTCACTGGTCAACACAGGTGAGCTGACGGCCTTCCTGCCTGGAAAACTCTGATTAGCTGATAATGATGGCCGATGAGCTATGTTCACAAAAGATACTTCAACTCTACGGTGCTGGGCCACAGCCAGCCCATATGTGGGGGCTGCTGTCCTCCTGTCACAGGTTTGACTCCCTACCTGTGGCCCTTTGCTTTGTGTCTTCCCCTCTTCCTCTCTACCCGTTTTCCTGTCTACACACTATCAATAAAGGCCACTAGAGCCAAAAGTCCCCTAAACAAAAAACTTTACAGTGCAAAAAAGAAGATGGATGTCAACCCTGTCTAGAGGAGACATGTCTGGACTTTGGACTCATGTCTGGAGAAATCTGGGAGGGACATGGAAACATGGATTGTCGGAACTGAGGACTATCACAAGGCTCTGTATGATGACCTCTGTTTCTTTAATTCTACCTGATTCCACTCAGCAACGTCTTGTGTTAACTAATACAATATCAGTTTATACGCGGATGTCACTCTGATTTATATTCCTAGAATCAGGTGCTTTGTACTCCAGACAAAGATGAAAAAGGATCCCTCTGAAAGTTAGAAGTAATCTCACATAATAATAATAATATTGCTTGTTGTGACCAGCTCTGGGTTTGACCAGTTAATCTTATACCATCTGGTCTCTTTTCAAGACTCCCTGATAATTTACCTAATTACCCAACCATCAGAAGGTCTTACAGGCATACGAATCTGTAAAATTAATCATAGCTCTGTAGCAGAAATGTCAGTCCTTCAAAGAACAGAGTTTCCTGGATCACTACTGTTGTCAAGGACAATGAATATGCTCAAGGAACCCTGGAAATCCTCCACAGAGCCCAAGAGCCTTCATCAAAATAACCTGGTGAAGGACAAAGTGAACAATGCAGCAAAAGTCTTTGTAACTTCTTAAAGAACGATGAAAATCCTTCTGGAGTGTATCATCTATAGTTTTGGGCAGTGTCTAAGCAGGTCACTGAATTTCTCACAAGAAACAACCTCCTTGACATAAACCAGTCTGGTTTCACTCCACTGAAACTGCTCTGCTATCTGTGACTGAGGCCCTTAGAGCTCAGTCCTCGGTGCTTATCTTTCTCAACCTATCTGCTGTCTTTGATATTGTTAACCAACATACTGCTGTCTATACTCTCAAACGTGGGCATCTCAGGCTCAGATTATATCTTACTGGTCATTCCTTTAAAGTCTCATGTCCTCATCTCACCACCTTTCCACAGGTGTCCCTCAAGCCTCAGTGTTCGGACTCCTTCTCTTTGCTATATAAACCACCTCCGTGGGAAACACTACTCAATCACACAGCTTCTCACACCACTGCTATGCAGATGACATACATCCCATCCTGTCCTTCCAACCAGATCACCCCACAATCTCTGCACGTAACTCAGCTTGTCTCTCTGGCTTAACAGTTTGGATGAAGGTACACCACCTTCAACTGAACCTGTCAAAACGGATGACAAGTTATCTGTCTTTGACCACATTGCTTCGGTTTAACGGTTGTGCCACTTTATACTGTACAGCATATACCGGTAGTTTTATCCTAACCAAGGAAAGTTCACAAGTCCTTTTGTCCATCAATCTCCTCCCTCTCAGGATGCATTGATGGCGGGGTAGGTGTGGCAGCTCGCGTGGCTCTCGTCCAGATACCCTGGATCACATTGGAGGAGGAACCGAGTCCTGACTTGGCCAATCACATCATAGGACTGGAGGCCATGCTGAGCGAGATGCAGCTGAGGGTGAGGCAGAAATTCCTGTTACAATCAATGAGCCACAAACGGCTGATCCCAGAAATACAGAGCAGGGCAACAACGTTATTCATAATTAGAGGCGTGGTGTTAACAGCCAGCTGTCGTCACTTTAGCTACTAAGCATTTCACTCTTATTTTAATGCAACACAATGGAACTTGAACCCAAGATAATGTTTCGAAATTTATCTTAGCAGTAGACTTATAACAAGACAAATCTCACTCATGCCCAGGTGCATCAGATTTTCCAGAGACACGTCCCCAGCACTATTTATGATGTACAGTTTTGTCCCCACCACTTTAAAAGAAAAAAAGTTTATCAATTCATCATTAATGAAGGAAAAGAAGTTGATGGTAGGTAGGCTACATGTAACCCTATTGTTACTGAAAATGTCCACATCGTCAACCGTAACAATGTGCTGTCCAACTGGAACAATGTAACTTTGATTTAGAGGTGACGTTCATGAATGAATCGATTCTTTTGAAAGGCTCGTTTAAATGAATGATGAGAACTGAGTCGCAGTTGCAACCTGTTCATTTGTGAGCCGTTTTTTTTTTTTTTTAAATATACAAATTGCACACACTGCCTTGATTTGCAAGTGTTGGACACATTATTATATACAGTCATTGGTTGGACATTGGAACGCCGATGTCTAACACGCTTCATTCGAGTGAATGCATCTATGGGCAGCTTAGGGGCGGAGCTAAAGATAAGGCGTAGGACCAACTCTGAAAACAATGCAACACTAGGGGATTTAATTAAACAAAAAGTTGTTTAACACAGAAGTTAATTGTAGCCTGCTTAGTTTTCGTTGCGTCACAAAGTTTTTTTGGCGAGGGAAAATCCAAAATAGTGATCTTGCTATGAAAACATATGGAGCCACCTTTTACAATGGTTACAATGAAAATACAAGCCTAATTAAATTATGACCAATATTTCAGAATATTTCTCACCAACAGAGTATATATTGGTGGGGTGTGTTACTATTAATTATTCAGATCCAAATATTACACTATAATTGCTACCAGTTATTTCCTTGATAAAAATGAGTTACCCTGATTAATTTTTTTTTTTAAAAAGGAAGAAAGGAAAAAGAGAAAAGAACGAGTCTTTTTTTTTTTTTTGAACATCTCTTTGAAAGGAACGGCTCCTCAAGATCCAGCTCGTTTCAAAGAACCATAAATCCCATCTCTAATGAATACATCATTGCAGCCATCCTCCAGGTTAGCCTGGTGTCTTCCAGACTGGACCTGTCTGGACCTTTAGGAACGCCCATGCCGTGGTCAGCCAGCCAAGTGTTGGCCAATCGAGGATCCCCAGTAGAGCTTAACTGAAGCTCAAAGGTGATGCATAGCAAAGCATAAGCAGAGTCACACTAAATTAGCAAGCTCATGGTGACAGAGGTTAGGTGAGACTGTCATAACCATGGCCCTGAGATGGACTGGGTGTACCCCTGCCTTTCACCTGGAGAGAACTGGGATCGGCTCCAGCAGACCCCCGTGACCCTGCACAGGAAATAGCAGGTATAGATAATGGATGGATGGATGGATGTTATAACCATAGATTCCTAACTCTAGAAGCTGTGTCCTACAAATGCTAGAGGATGAGCATGTGTCATCCCTGATGTCATATCCCTCACAAGTTTTAAGCCCTAACCCTAACTTCCTGTATCTCTGCCTATGCATCAACCCCAGATCATTTTGATCCAAGCCCTTAAGGGCCTTGTGAGGGATATTGGAACAGTATTAGTGATGGTCATCAATCAGTTGTGAATGTCTTTAATTGGGTACATTAATCTAATTTATTTGCCAACAGACATTCAATTTTGTTTTGATTGTTCCAGAAATTGCATATTTATTTATAAAGCATTAAATTCTTAATAAAATAAAAAACAAGATTAAAATTTTTGCAGCTGAATAATGATCTAATGCAACTAATCTAGGACTGGAGGGTATAAGTTTTCATACGGACCAGTTGTCAAGACGCTGATGACGGTTCCCGGGTCTTTCTTCAACCTATTAGGCCTTTTTTTGGTTGATAGAAACATGTCACAGTCAGCTATTGCCATTATGGCATCATCCAATTCAATTCAATTTATTTATAGCGCTTATTTATGACAAGTCATCTCTAGGTGCTTTAGAAACCCAGACCTTGACCCCGAGCACATGGCAACACCATCAGTGGCAAGAAAAAACTCCCTCTTGCGAAGAAACCTTCAGAAAATCTGCGGGTGACGTCACAGAATGATTAAATTGGGAATTCTTCTAAGTTAGCCACATGCTAACTGACAGTACAAATGGTCCCGCATCTTTAATGCTAACTGCTCCATTTTCTGCAGGTTCCTGTTGCGTTCTGGTCGGTGGAGGCAACCCAGCCAGCGTGGGCTGAGGTCCATGGCGAGATCACTCACCCTGACCACACGCTGGAGGAGCTGATGGAGGTGGAGGTGGCGTCACACAGTGGCATGTCCGTCTGCTGCGGGCTGGGTTGTGTTGGGTGAACGAACCAGTCGAGACTGAAGGACTACACCTGATGGAAGCAGCAGGACAACAGTCTGTTTTACAGAAGGAAACATTATCACAGGACAGAGACGCTCATGAGAAATGTTGTTGATTTCACTTCATCTTCAATAATCTGACTCTGCTCTTTCAAAATAAAAACACCCTCCCTCTCGCTTTAATAAAATGTCATAACAGATAGTTTTACTTTTTAGTCTTGGGTTTCCATGTAAATAAAGGACACCAACTGGTGGAGCAGTGCATCATGATAAGATGTTGTTTGCAATTTGGCATTAAAATATTTAAAATAGAACATTTTATGGAGACTTTTGTTTTATTTGAAGCAGGTCCAGGATATTTCCTGTTAATCCCAGTGTACCAATAAAGCTTAAGTTCACCAAGGAAGGGCTCAGTTCTCAATGATTGGGAGTGAATGGGACTACACAGTCATAGCTAGCTGAACCAAGAACCAAGATGAGATGAGTAAAATTTGACATTTTGTCTAAGAAAAAACAAAAGAGGAACAAGAGAGTTTAAAAAAGAGAGAAAAGACAGTTAGCCATCCTTTTTTTTCTTCACAAAATAAAGGTATAGGCAAATTAGCAGACTCACCGGAAACACTGCAGATGGTTTGTTATAAGTTAAATACTGCGATGAATAAGGGGTTAAACTTTTTTTCTTTTTTTGTTCTATACGTTTGTTGTTTTACATTTAGCATATTTCACTTTTGGACAAATTATAACTGATTTGGACATTTAATATTTCTGTTCCATTTTGTAGTTGGCTAACAACACTGAAGTCTGGTTTCTACTTCTCCAAGTCCATTGACTTGCAGACTCCCAGAGTCCTCTCCAACGTCGCTAACTCCCTCCGACCAGCTCTTTGATCAGTGATGGATACCTCCCCCAATTTTTTAACTAATGTAAAAATGATTGCCACCCTACGGATAGAGTACGTCTGTGATTGATCAGTTAACTACTCACTCCACCGCACAAGGATAAGATCTCAGTCGTTTGTTTTTGTTTGTTTTGGCAAACTGTAACAAAAAAGACCTAATGCTCTTAAAAATGCTCAGCTCTATTATAGGGCAGGTTCCAAAGTAGTGGACCAATCACAATCATGAGCACCATAGGAGGGAATGAGAGAGCGCCGCACTTCACTTTACAGCTGAGGAACAGTGACTCATACTGATAAAATATGAAGAAGAAAAAAACAACCTACGCAAGAAATCACTGTTGCCGTTGCCAGGAGACAAAATGCCTGGTTACGTGTTGTAACAGAAAGCGTAAATGAGCAAGTTACACATACATCTGATACTGATCACACCCGTGAATCCCAAAAGTTCAATGTGTTGTGCTATTGAATAGAATGTATGACATTTAGTGCTGCAAATAAGAAGTGTCAAGGATGTGGGAGCAGGTTATAAAATAAACATAAAAATCTCATTGCATCCGGTAAGTTGGTCTTTCGAATATAATGTCAGGCTGGAATAAAACTTGAAGCCTTGGCCACTTATTAAATCATATCCATATTCCACGTTAGTGGCCTGAAGACGGCTAGATACTTTATTCATCCCAATGGGAAGTTCACAATGAATAAAATGAAATGAACAAAATACATCCAGATGTGATAGAAAGTAGTGGGCCCATGCTTGTAAACTTAAAGTATAACAATTTAAAAAAGCAAGATGTAACTGCAGGGCCTGGAATCAAACCCACTACCTTCAGGGTTGGAAAACTGTTGCTTAGCCTTTGGACTTACAGACTCTTGCTATGTAATATTGAAAGTGGTCTTATACTATTCTTCCATTATGGGCCAACATCTGGGTGAGCAAATGCAATCCATGCAATGTCTTCTGATAAAACTTTTTGCATCTTGCCAATGTCTGCAATATATATGTGTACTGTCCAATGACTGTACATAATATAATCATGAGTTACCCTGCTATGGAACAAGTTAGCCGTTCAACGTATGTTACCCCAGTGATGTATACTGATGAGCGATTAACCAGTGTTGTGATATAGAAAATCCAGGATTAACCCTGAAGTTACCTCACTAAAGCAAAATCTCGCTTTGTGGTACAGGTTCCAGGTTTAGTTCACAGTCAGTTACCATGGTAACCCGCTGTTTTGGAACACACTTCCTGTATGAGCTTCAACCTGGAAGTGGGATGGTTGCTGATTGGTTACCAGAAGCTAAGCCAGCCAAGCTACAAACAGCTAACTGGTGGGAGTGTTCCAACCAACTTCCCAGGGCTGCTTGTTCCGCTTCTTTTCAAGATGGCGTGGTGCAGTTCAAGGAAAAATGGGCTTCAAAGGCTATCTGTACAAATCTGAGTCATGTGACTGGATGGTTTGTCCAGTATTTAGTCAATGGTCATAATGCAGGCTTGTCTCTGCAAGGTGTGAGGTACTAAGGAGGTAACTGTCTTTCTTGGGATTTAAGTTACCTGGTTTAGCAAACAACAAAACAGATGATTTAAACAAAACATCTTTCCTGGCACTTATGGATCTGATACTAGAAGGCGTGGTTTCATGACACTGTACAGGACACAATTTTTTTTTTTTAATTTTCAAAATTATAATAGTTAATGAACAAATCTGTTCTAATGTATTCTGTATAAAACATGTTTTAAAACAGTATCTGCAGTCTATAAGGTGTTGATGTAAAGTCATTGATTCGATTGGACAGAGGCTGATAATGTGACTGAATGGAGAAGAACATTGTAGCTTTCCAGAAAAAGCTTTCACACATGAACAGAACAAATGACTGAACAGGTGGTATTTAGAGACCTGCTTCAGACCAGAATCCTGATCCAACCCATCCAACCCGTTCAGCATCAACTCATAGTCTGGTTCTGCTTCCTGCATCTGCTAATTTTTTTTTGTTTAATTAACTGGACTGACCTGCTAATAATCATACACAGCCAGCTGTTGAACTAAGAACTTTATTCACAATGAAAAGCAAAAACAGTAAGTAAAAACATAAAAATATGATACAAACACAGAAGACGGACAGACGGGAGAATTACAGCTTGGAGCAGCTTCACTTCTGGAAGGTGGTGTGGAGATGAGCTTTGAAGGCTGAAAGAGAACCAACAGTCAGAACTACAGCCCCCATAATGCACTGCTGCCTGCTTGCAGATATAAGCATTTAAGTGGTTTGCAGGAGTTTTACATACACATTATAAATTTATATAATATAACTATCTATCTATCTATCTATCTATCTATCTATCTATCTATCTACATACACAAATCTTTCCTCTGGCCTTTATTTCCTGACTTTTTCTTGGTGTAATTATTGCAGCTGCGGTAATTACATAATCAATTGTATTTTGGAGAAAATTTGAGAAATTTCTCAACATTAAGCTTTATGTGGAGACTCAAAAAGAAAGAAGTTCGGAGTAGCAGACAAGTCATGATGAGATGTGCGGTCAGAAAAACTATAATTGTTTACTAAAACTACTGTTTTACTGTTCCTTTACTGTCACTAGTCACATATGTCTCGTTCAAGAGATCATTTTATTGTTTTATGTGGCTTGCCCCACACTGTGATTAAATTCAGGGTCTCGTCTGGCGTCCAGTCTCTCACTCTTCTTGTTTTTCCTGCCATTTCTTATTTGCAGCACTGGATGTTACACAACTAAATGTTGTGTGGGTTTCTTTTGCAGCCACATTATAATAATGACCTGATGTGAAACATCACGTGGTGCTCAGCCAAGACCATTTGACATTTTTAGACCTGGAAGGACCAGCTGGTCCATCTTCTTCTCTACGTGACTGTATTTACTGATAACCAGGTCCAGTGTGTGTGTTCTGGTGCTCTCACCGTCCTGGTTCTGCCACAGTTCTGCTGCTGTTGTGTTCAGAGGACTCTCGTTGTTTGGTTCTGAGAATGAATGAATGAATGAATGAATGAATGAATGAATGAATAATTAATTAATTAATGTGAAGATTTTTAAAGTCACTTCATCAACAAGCTTTATGACTCTGAAACCATCACAGAGATTGATGGCCTCTGTACAGAAACAGGCCGTCTGAACCAGAATCCTTCCTGATGGACTCTATCAGGTTCAGATCTGCTGCCATCTCCACAGAGTCACATCCCGTTTCCTCCCAGCAGCTGAACTGGTGTACTGACCTCCCAGCAAGCTCTGGATGGACAGCAGGATGGAGCGGACGTCGAGCAGCGCCGACCACTTCTCCTTCAGGATGTCCAGGCAGATGAAGCCCTGCTCGTCCACGTTGGGGTGGAAACACGCCGTGACAAACTTGACACGGGGAGCCTGGTACGGGTATCCGGGGGGGAACTCCAAGGACAGCCTGTACCTGAGGCCTTCGTACACCTGGCGCAGGTAAGACGGGAAGATCAGGTGGTCTCACATCTGCGTACAACTTCAGACCCTGCATGTGTGTGTTCTTACCGTCCCCTGAGCTCCATCAATGGTTCCAACCCATTTGAAGAGGTTATCCGACTCTGGGAACGCCGAGATCCCCTTATCACCTGACATCTGCAGCAGAGAGACGGGTCACATGATTACAGGTGAGCAGTGGCGGTCTACAGGTATCCTGGAGGGTTACCTGACAGACTACTGACAAAACGGAAGAGAAACCAATTCTTCCAGCATTCCTAAAACACAAATTTAAAAACAAACTGGAAGCCAGTTTGATGAAAAACTGGGTTTCAAAGCCTCTCTGTACAACTCTATGGGTCATGTGGCCTGATAGGTGGTCCAGTATTTACAGTCAATGGTCCGGTCTCATTACAGTGAGAAAATATGAAAATCAAACAACTTTTGACGGGCACAAAAATAAACACACGGAACCCACTATTCAGACTGGGAATAGATGATGTCACACCCTTAATCACACTGTTAATCTGAAAAGGAGCAAATGAGTGGAACAAGCGGACCTGGAGCGTGGTTGGATTATATCATGCCAACTAATATCACAGATTCATTCTGATGAAAACTGTCCAAATATCCTAATTTTAGACATTGCTACTGAAACTAGAAGCAAGACAAAAGCTGTCAGAGGTGAAACAAGGACTTACAGGACTCAGCTGGGACGACAATCTTTTTATAGAGCACTTTTCAAAACAAAAGTTAAAAAGTGCTTTGATGCATTTACAAAGGCCAGACTTAGTAGCCTGGTTTCTCTGCTTGGAGGGTCTTAAAAGTTGCATTTCCACTAGCGGTGGTTGTGTTCACACATCTCCATTAATTCCATTCATCCATCCATCCATCATCTATACCCGCTAATTCCTGTTCAGGGTCACGGGGGTCTGCTGGAGCCTATCCCAGC
>JBAMYA010045456.1:0-11705 GCA_037176975.1 Arrhamphus sclerolepis
TTTTTTTTTTTTTCTGGGTGTAATTTTGTGGTTTTTGTTGAGGGGGTTTTAGACTGTAGCCACAGGAAAAAAAAAAAAAAAAAAAAAAAAGGTCTTATTTCCCAAAGTGCTCTGTGAGCCTCGTAAACAGCTGGCAGACTGAGGAGGGGCCAGGTTTCAGCGCATTTACAAGCAACGATGGAAAATATGTGGTTTTGTTCCCCTTTTAGACTGAGAAAAGTGTCGAGAAAGACCCAGTTTAACCCCTGACTGGAACATCTGGCCTCTTTGATTAAATTAGCTGTACAAATGACACGTGGTGTGTAATTACACTTAAGCTCTGTGTTGAATTAACTGACAGACGCAAGTTTATTTGTAGGGTGCATGTCATGTTCAGGACCATATAAAGACAAAAAAATGAAATAAAAGAGGAAGACATAAGTTTATCCAACAAGTTGAAGAGCTAGTTGCTCCAGTCCCAGTTTCTTGACATAATCATGAACATTTAGCATGTTGAAGCGTTTTTGACACAGTTGAAGCTTTTATCGTGCAGATGTGGTACCAAAAAACAAAACAAAACAACACATCAATCTTTGAGATGAGGCAAGACTGTTAACTTTTAACAGTTTCTGTTATTTATTTAAAACACAGCTTCTGAGAGACCCAGATCATGACACCCTCCACCAAAAAAAAAAAAAAAAAAAAAAAAGCACAGGGCAAAGCCTAACAGTGGCAAGAAAAAACTCCATCTTGGAAAGAAACCTGGATCAGTTCTAGGGGGGGACCCTCCTGCTGATAACCAGCTGGGTAAAGGAAGACATGACAGAGGGTATAAATATCTGGTATTTGGTAAAGACGTCCCACAGTTGCATGACGACATGCAGGCTTATCATATTTGAGTCTGGCTTTTAGGGAATTCCTCATCAGTCAGGTCTTCTTGGTGACGGATCAAACACCGTCATACGTTGACTTTAGAGATCAGCTTGAATGTCTTTGGATGTTTCTTGGCTCTTTGTCTTTGCGTCCTTCTAGTCAACCTGGGGTTGCATTTTCTCTTGCAGCCACGTCCTGGGAGGACCTTAAACGTCCTCATAATATTCACAGGAACGTGAAGCTTCACCCTCAACACGCTGATCCAGAACGTTCCTTCTGAGCTCGCCATACGACCCCCCTCCTCCGGTTGACACCCCACTACAGCGCAACAATTCCCCCAAACAGACTCAATAGACATTATGGAGAGTTAAAATGCTAAAATTAGACTTTTCTTCAAATATTGTTACAGTTTTTGAGTCTTCTTTAGTAATTTTTTTTTCAGAATTCAGAAATTCTTTATTTATCCCTGAAGGACAATTAAACGAACTGTGCAATTTATGCAAATGTGTTAAGTCAGTTTTTGGATTTTCTTTTGTACATCTGCAAGTTCATAAAGTAAAAACAGTACATTTGTCTCTCTCAGACATGTTTCTAGTTAGATTAGTGTCTTGCAGTTTTGTGAGTTTATCAAGTCAGAATTTATGAATTTTCTCATGCAGTTTTGTAAGTTTATTCTCATTAATTTGCTAGTTTATTGATTAAATTTAATTCAGTAACACTTTAGTCATCCCCAAAGGAGAATTATATAAATTGTGCAGATTATATAGGTTTGTTAAGTCAGCTTTGGGGTTTTCTCTTGTAAATGTTTGACTTTGTAGTGAGAAATTGAGTCATTGCTTGCAAAAGTGTTTTTATCAAGTGTTCGTTCTTGAAATTTTCTCTTTCAGAAATGTCAAGCTGTGACTTTATGAAGTCAGTTTCTTCGTCTTCTTCTGCAATTCAGAAATACTTTATTGAACACGGAAAGAAACTCATGTAAATGGTGCAATTTATGCAAACTTGTTAAGTCAGATTTTGGATTTTCTTTTGTATATTTG
Organism: Arrhamphus sclerolepis; assembly: GCA_037176975.1. Classification (NCBI taxonomy): domain Eukaryota; kingdom Metazoa; phylum Chordata; class Actinopteri; order Beloniformes; family Hemiramphidae; genus Arrhamphus; species Arrhamphus sclerolepis. The sequence goes on from JBAMYA010045456.1 coordinate 1,890, forward strand.
ATGGTTCATAATTTTTAAAAGCGTTTTCTCTCTCAAACTGGTGAGTTTGTCGTTAGAAACTGTCTTCTCTTCTGTAGCATATTTATAGTTTAAGTTTTTGAATTTTCTCTGACAGCTTTCCTGAGTCATTTTGGGGGGTTTCTCCTGCAGTTTATCAAGTCAGAAATTATTCATTTTCTCTTGCAAATTTGTGAGTCTACTGTTTTTTTTTCCTCAGAAATTTGTGAAATTTTTCATTCAGTCATGCTTTAAAATCCTAAAAGGGAAATTATATCAATATAATTGTTGCAGTGTTACTGCTGCATTGCATTTGTACTGGGAAGTCAGGATTTCAGAGTTATGAGTGGGAAATTTCAACTGAAACGCCCCTGAGGTCGGAAAGTCAGAGAATCCTCACCGCGCTCAAGTTGACAACTCCAGATGTTTGCCCCAGCTGTAAACAGTAGAAGCTCCTGTAAAATTCAGTTTATTATCCCTTCTGACATGTGTTTGTGCCACATTTTTCAGGTGGTACGTGCAAACTGCAGGGCATGCTAACACTGGCTAACAATAGCTGCTTATATGTGGACAGAGCTAGCACAAGAACAGCTTTCGTAGATGTTGCCATCTTCTTCCGTTGGCAGCTGGCAACTTTTTTTCGAGTTTGTAACTGGAATGCTGATAACTCGACTGTGTCATTCCCAGCTCCAACTTCCGAGATAAATGGAACGTAGCACAAGTCAAGCTCTTGATTTCTCTTGCAGTGGCGGAAGTGAGATTTGCCATAAGCTGAACTGTTGCACAAATACTTTCAGAAACCTTTTGGGGGAGTTTCAGATGTGTGTGTAACAGGTGTGTGTGTGTGTGTGTGTGTTCTTGAAACCCCCCGCCCCGGCCCCAGAAAACTGTAGGCTTGTCTCTGGGACTTGTAAACCGTTGCTGGTGTTCATGCTGCTTTCTTTCTGTCTCGTCCTTCACAAAAGGACCTCTTCAATGTCTCCGTGAGCTTTCTGGAAGTCTGCAGACAGAAGTATTTGCCTCCGTTTCCTGGAGACATTTAACCGCTCCTCTCTCCAGCTGAGAGGCAGATTATCTGGATTAGTTTAAGCTCCTCGTCCTCGGTGTGGGAAAGCAAACAGCAAACGTGGGCGCAGACATGAAAGACGGCTGCTTTTAATTGAATTAGCTCCCAGCGAAGCCAGAGTTGCGTAACAGCTGAGGCGGGACTTCCGGTCGTGCTGACTAGGAAGTCGTCGTGTTCCTCCTGCTGTTCCTCCTCTTCTAGGATCCAGCTTCACCAGCACCGGAGTCTCTCGGAGGCGTTAAGTTGCAGGGATCGCCGGGGAAGCGACAGCAGGGCAGTCCTCCACCGGCTCCGCGTCGACCCGAGGCCGCCTGAGGAGCGACTCTGGCGGCTGTCATCGAAGGACTGCGCTCCGGGGAGAAGACTCCTCTGTCCGGGTAAGAGCTGCTGCCCGACCCGCTCCTCCTCCGCGGTGTCGCGGGGAAGTGTCCGCGGAGCCGCTGGGCTGTTGTTTTCGGCCCGAGGCAGCCACAGGTGATCGGAGATAAATCGATCAGGCACTTGGGTGATTGATCGGCTTCACGTAGAGAGTGGCTTTACATGAGTTTGTTTCCGTTTTTCATGGCTCGGGTGTCATTTACATACTCTGTTCTTCCTGTTTCAGATGGAAAAATGACTTTGAAAAGTTGAGGATCTCCCAGAAACAACTTTATCGTGAGATGAAGGCTGCTCCCGGACAACTGTCATCCACTTTCACTCTCACGGAGTTGGTTTTTCATGGATGTCACAACTGCACAGAGAGCCCACAGCTTCTGATCATGAATTTGTGATGAGTCAGGACTCCAGTGGCCCCTCCCACATCCCTTTCCTGTTTTCTTTGACCTTTTTATTCAGACCCTTCCCTCCAGTTCCCTTATCCGTGTGCCATGATTCGCAAAAGAAGCTCTGTCATAATTTGTGGCGCGTTCCTGTTTATCACCTGGAACGCCATCCTGGTGCTTCTGCTGTGGGGCAGACCTCCGCCGGGCCAGCTGGACGAGAGTGAGGCAACGGAGGCAGAAAAGCCCACCGACAACATGGTGGGAGACATACTCAGAGTGGCAGACATGCTGGAAACGGAGCTCAAAGGGCAGAAAGAGATCCTGCTGCAGATCAAAAACCACCAGTCGCTGTGGGAGCCGTCAAACAGACAGAGGGTAAAGGTCGATTTACCCAGTCAACCCGTCATTCCCATCCTGGTCATCGCCTGTAACAGGGTCACCGTGAGGCGCTGCGTGGACAAACTGCTGCAGCACCGGCCCTCACCGGAGCTCTACCCCATCATCGTGAGTCAGGACTGCGGGCACGCTGAAACTGCCGAGGTGATCCGCTCCTACGGCGATAAAGTCACTCACCTGAAGCAGCCGGACCTGTCTGACATCGCCGTGCGTCCGGAGCACAAGAAGTTTCAGGGTTACTACAAGATCTCCAGACATTACCGCTGGGCTCTCAACCAAGTTTTCAGGACCCTCTCTCATTCCTCGGTTATCATTGTGGAGGATGACCTGGAGGTAATGACATGTTGGCTTTTATCACAGCTCTAATTGATGTGTCCCTTATTTTAACCTCTTCCTCAACAGGAGCAGATGGCGCAGAGAAGCATTCGGGCCAGTTTTTATTCACACAGAGCTCAGTTTTAATCCTTTAAAGACTGTGTCCATCCAAACGAAAGAGAATTCCATCACCGATCAGTTAACCGAACGTGTTGTAAAAAGAGATGAGTGCAGCATGTCGCAGATCAGCAGAACTGGCAACCAGCTGCTACATTCCACAAACAAAATCCTATCACATGAAAGCTAAGACTCCACACAGCGAGCAGTCAAAGATCATTAAAGAAAAACAACAAAACTTCACTTTCTACAACCAAGCTCTGAGTTCTGTCTTAGTTTTGGTGTTTTCACCATCATAGATCATGTTGCAGTGGAAAATTCCACTCAACGACGTAATCCCAAATCAAATCAAAGTCATTTTTGATCTCCGACACCGTTTGTTTCCAATATGTGCTTTTCTACGCTCTTCTGACAGAAACGGTCTTTCATTCGTAATGTCTGAGGTGACTGAGGCTGTATTCACACCAGGAACGTTCACTTACTTTGGTTTGGACCAAATAAAGTGTTTTTTTTTTTTTTTGTTTGTTTCTTTGGTGTGGTTCACTTTCACATTGTCTCTTATTGCAAGTGGACCAGAATTTGTAACCAAAGCCAAGTGTTCAACCATTGGATGAAACGGGGGGGGGGGGTTAGGGTCAAAGCTGTCAGTCAAGCAGGAACGATAGCATCTCGCACCTGAATGTAATTTTGGCAACTCTTTTTTCTTTTTTTAAACTTTCATGCAACATTGTGCAGGAGACTGCTGGAACGCTCTCCTTCCTTTGTTTCCTAAACATCTGTATACCTCAGCATCTTGGTACGTTTTATTGAGCAGTTGTGCTACACAAACATCTGTCCAGATGTCTAAGAGGCAGCGTGTCTCCAAGTTTACCCGTGGCATGTGTAGCAGAGCTAGCAGAACATCATTTCCCATAATGTTTGACAATGATGGGAGCCTGTCAGAGCCAAAAATGTCTGTTGTTAGCAACTGGATCGGATCGAGGTCGGTTTGCTTTCACATCTGAAATGAACCGTACCAGAGTTCGTCTCCAACTGCTCTGAGACTCCAGAGTTCAGATGCTTATAGTCACACGGGCCCAAAAGGTCCAAACCAAAGCAAACTAAACAAGGCAGGTGTCATATCCCCTTAGATTTATGACCTCATGATCAATGAGTTGTTAGAATTTCATGGAGCTGTCAATCATCTTTATCTAACAAGCCACAGTTCTATTTGAAGGAATTCAAACATATAGGGATTTAGTCATTATAAAACTTTTACATTTTTACTTTTCAGGGATTTTATATGTCAGTGACTGCGTACTGTCCGAACAATGCTACCTGCCGACTAAAAATAAAGTTGCCAATCAGTATTGCGTAACTTCCTGTGTTGTGTTTTAGAACATCAAAGAAGAACTGGGATTCTGGTTTTCAAGGTTTTGTGGTTTCAGAGACTGACTGTAAATACTGGACCAACCATCAGGTCACATGACTCAGATTTCTACAGAGAGACCTAGAAGCCCAGTTTTCCAAGAAACTCACGGCACTATGATGCCAAGAGGCGGGACAAAGCTGTCAAAGCCCATGGCCAGCTGTCAGTCAAGCATGTTAAATGATGTCTGGGCATCTGATTGGCCAGCTTTATTGCTTAATATAAATTTATCTGATGTGGTACAAACAAATTCATCCCCATAGAGTTGTCATGAATGTAAAATATAACCTTGGATGAAAAAAACAAAATATTTGTTTGTACCAGGCTGTAAATATGTTAACTTCTGCTGCAAAATTGTCACTTTTATCGTGGAGGACAATTGGGATTTGCTCTGATCCAGCACCTAGTGGTCAGTTGAGGAACTGCAACGGCATGTATTTCCTGGATGAGCTTCAACCCGCATGGTCGCCTCTTGGTATCAGATGGTGTGTAGATGTAAATGCTGGCAGATCTCGATACTTTTATATTGTTTTTCAGATTCTTTCCACCACTGGCATCAGAACTGGAGCAGCTCTAGTTCCATCTTCACTCACTCTAGCAAGTCAATATGTGCATTTATGTTCTTTTACCTTTTCATTTTGGGAACAGATTTATTCAAAGGTGCCCCATAGTTGCTGGAATGTTCTCATTTTAAACGAAGTGTGTTCTTTTCAAGCAGGAATCTCGAAAGCAGATCAGTGAAGCATAATTGTTCATCTCGCACTCTAGGTGGCGCAAGACTTCTTTGAGTATTTCCGAGCTCTCCTGCCGCTCCTGAAGTCCGACCCCACTCTGTGGTGTGTGTCTGCCTGGAATGACAATGGCAGGGACGGCTACGTGGATCCCAGCAAGGCCGGCCTGCTGTACCGGACGGACTTCTTTCCCGGCCTGGGGTGGATGCTCCTCAAGGAGGAGTGGGAGGAGCTGGAGCCCAAATGGCCCGCCTCTTTCTGGGACGACTGGATGCGTCAGCCAGAGCAGCGCCGCGACCGTGCCTGTATACGCCCGGAGATCTCGCGCACCCTGACGTTCGGCCGGCAGGGCGTGAGTCTGGGTCAGTTCTACGACAAGTACCTGCGCTACATTAAACTGAACTCAGAGTTTGTGCCTTTCACCAAGCTGGACTTAAGTTATTTGAAGGAGGAGACGTACAGAGAGAATTTTGAGAAGGAAGTTTACAGCGCTCCCGTGGTTGCCTATGAAGATGTCAAGCAGGGTCAGCTGAAAGGAGCTGGGCCTTTCCGCCTTCAGTACTCGAGTAAAGACAGTTTCAAAATGCTCGCCAAAAACCTGGGGATCATGGATGACTTGAAGTCTGGAGTGCCAAGGACAGGATACAGAGGAGTGGTCAGTTTCTTCTACAGAGGGCGGAGAATGTACTTGGCCCCGCCTCCTGGATGGACGCGGTACGATCCCGCCTGGAGCTGATGGTCCCGAGGACCGCCGACGCACAGAAGCCTCGCTGTTGTCTCTTAAATGCCAGTTGATAAAAGCATTCCAGACCAAAGATGAAAATGATTCGCGGTCTAGTTTTTGTTGTCCTCTCAGATGCAGACCGGGTCGTCCCAGGCATCTGTGAGGGTTGTTGCCAATTCTACTCAGGTCTTTTTCCATTGTTCCAAAAATGCTCTCACCATGTAGGATGCAGCCTGAACATTGTTTGCTGTAATTCAGAGATCTATTTTTGTATGATGCCTAATGTGCACATCCATCAATGCACTCAATGCAGTAACCTAATTTGCCTTTTTTTTTTTTTGGTTTCTTTGTTTGTTTTTCAGTTTCTGGTAGACTGTGACCAAATACAAATAAGGAAATATAGTTTATCAGCTGTTTTTTTGTAGCCTTGGTGAGAGGGGATTACTGCAGTATCCCCCATGATTCTCACGTTTAGTGTCTTATTTGAAAATCTGTTCTTCCTCTTATGTCTGATAAATTTGCTTGATTCTTTAATGAATTACTTCTGACAAGTTTAAATTCTTCACAAACCTCTACACTTGGGTTGTATATTTTTCAGAATAAACAAATATGCACATCTTTGCCTTTTTGAAATCACTAAATCCAACTCTTTGACATTGGTGTTAATTTAGCTAAGTTCTGTTTGTAACATGAACTTTCAGGTGGAGAAGTTCCACTTGAGCAGCCAGACTCGCATATCACTGCCGGTTTACGTTTGGAGTTTCACTCTATTGTGCCAGATGTGGGGAAAAAAATCAAATTAAAATAATTTTAAAAAATCCAAAACCATAACCTCACATCCACCATGCTTCACAACAGCTTTGCTCTTCTCTTCTGTGAAAGCTCCCGTTTTGTCTCATCAGCTCGAAATAGAACTGAAAGGCACTGAATAGGAGTTTTGGGGGGGGGTTAAAAGAAAAAATAAAATAAAATAAGAGTTTCAACCATATCTGGAACTGGGACCAGCAGATGATTTGCAGTCGTGTCAATCACATTGTGGTAAATATGATATGAAACTGGTGGACTTGTTAGGACCCTCCATCATGCATCTTACAAGTTGAAACTGACTATCATGATTTTTTGTCTCATGTTTCTTCAAATTAATAAAATTGTTTTATTTGAAATAATAAAAACTACAATTTAAAAGTCTTTGATTTCAAAATATTTGGACTCAAAAGGACGTTTAAGAACAGCCCAGTGTTTATCTGTCGTTAAGCATTTTTGATGTTTCCAGATCGACACTAGATGCAGTCTGAATGCCCCAACCACAACTGAGCCTCCTCCGTGTTTTACAATAGTGTTTTAGTTGAAAGCTTTATTTACTTATGGTGCATCTGTGGACATGGAGCTAATGTTAACTCACTGAAAAGCTCTAGTTGCATCAGCCTAAAATATTCTCTCAGACACTTCAGCTTGATGACATTTTAGAAAATTTTAGTCAGGCTTTAAAAAACATATTTATGTATACATATATATGTATGTATATATATTAAACTAAGATTTATTTCTTCAAAAGGTGACTGATGGTGCAATCAGTGAAGTAACTTGATCTTCAAGTTCAACTGGAATGTTTGTTTTTTTTGCTTTGTTTTCATGTTTGATGAACGTTTTGATTTCTTGTTATTTTGTCTGCCATTCACATTATCTTTCTGATCCATCTCTTGTTGCATTTCCCTCTACAAGCACATTGTAGCAGGTTGACCACGTTTCCATGGACCTTATACCCATGAACTAATATTTGAAGATGTTACAGGAACTCAAAGCTGATCAGAGACATTCAAATAGCCTTCACCTAAACATGCTTTACATACATTTCTTTATGAGCTTCTCTGGTCCGCGCTCATCATAGTAGACATAATCATACCAAACGTCACAGTAGCTGAATGGATGAGGAAAATTTTAAATGTTGATGTTCTCTTTGTGAGTGATGAGGATGGATAGGAACAGGAATGAGTAAATAAGACTAAAATGGTTTGGACATATAGGCTACAGAGGAGACATATAAGATATCAGTAGAAGGATGATGAGGTTGGAACAGTTAGAAAGGAGGTCCAGAGGAAGACCAAAGAGATTTATGGACATAGTGAAGTTAGTTGTGAGAGAAGAGGATGGAGGCATGGAGGCATGATTCGCTATGGTGCCCGCTGAAGGGGCCAAAGCGTGACCTTTTTTTTTCGAGGTACCAACAAATCTATCTTTGTTTTAAAATATATTTTTATCTCCCTTTTCGTGCTTTGATTGGATTAATTTATCAAATATGAAATGAATATTCGAAAATACCTACCCTTACATTTAAATCGATTTTTAGGATAAGTATTTTTGGGATTTCAGTGAGGTATCGAGTACGGACTGGTACCGACTAACGACTGTTTTTAATAATGGTCCGACGTCCGTTGCTGTGGGCAACTATCACCCTGGAGATTTTGGACTGCCTACGGTAGCCGCGTTGGCTCAAAGGCGTCAAACAAGTGCCGATCTGTTTACTTCGCTCTTGCTGATGATGGAGCTAGCCTAGCCGCGGTGATGGAGCACCGGTGAGGGATGGGTGGGCAAGAGACGCTGGAAGGGGAGCTATGGTGATGCACCTCCATGTCTCCGCACCTGATGGCAGCTGTTCGTTCTCATCTGTTCTTTGTAAATAACCGTGACGTTAGCCGGTTAGCCCGCTAGGCTAGGCTAGCTGCGGCGTGCTCTGGTTTCCAGGCAATTAAAAAAAAAAAAAAAAACAATGGCAGAAATTACAAAGTCCGCAGTCATCACTGCTGGGATTAGTTACTGATTCAGTCCTGCACAGTTGCCCTCGGTCGCTGTTAAGAGGACCTGGCCTTGTAAGCAAACAAAGCCGCGTCCGCCGGGGCAACGACCCCGGAGCCGCTGCCAGTTGCGGTTGTTAAGCGGAAAGCCCGCGGCCTGGCCTGGAATGGAGCCAGGCGACTTGCGAGAAAGCCCCGCCGGCTCCGGGGAGTCGGACGCCGGCGACTGGGGGGAGGTTGGTCCCGGTGGGGACGAGGAGGTCAAGTCGGCCGAAACGACCGGGACGACGCCGGAAACGGCGCTCAGGGACTGCTGCGAGGAAGGTGAAAAACAAAGAGGTGTCGGGGAGCAGCTGCAGAGCCCGTATGAAGAGGAGCTGGACCCCCGCATCCAGGTGTGACACCACCCTGGGGGTATTTAACCTCCTGACAGCTGCATATGTGACTCTGACAGGTAGACAGTAGGTATTCTGGATTATGTTTGATTAGGTATACCCGAGTCAAACATGACGATTAATTACTTAGGAGAGATCTGCGTTGATTGCATTTAGATATAATCTGTGCTAATCCGGTTGTAAAACCAAGAGATTACCACCAGTGTAACATGCCTGTCTAGTGCATCACCGTTCAGCTCCAGTTTAATGTTTATCCAGTGTGTACAGTGACACTATTTATGCATCACATTGACATTCACTCCCCTCTACAGGAAGAACTGGAACAGCTAAATGAGGCCAGTGCAGAAATCAACAGATTAGAGCTGCTATTAGACGTAAGTACAATAATTCAACAGAGACTACAGAAGCTCTTCACTGGTCTGGTCACAGCTGCTGGTTTTAGAGCAAAATGAGCCATTCAATATCACTCACCTGCTTCTTCTATGGTCTGTTTTTCTCTTAAAATCAGCTTTAAAGCTTTGTGTTAGCCATTTCTGAGGTATGGTAAATGCTGAATTATACCAAGTTGGGTATCTATTGGAGTTGAACATAATTTTCAACATGAAGTTGATGTGGATTGGTTTTATTTTGGCACCAGTTTGTAGTGTTATGTACTATACTACATAGAGTGGGCCCCCAAGTGGTCAGACGTTGTAGTAACACCACTTCTGTGCCCACATGATGCCTCAAAACAAAAAAAAACAAGTGTGTGTTTTATATATATATATATATATATATACACATATATACATACACACACACACACGTATATATAGTAGCAGCCCTTGGCATCAAACAGAGTAGAGTTCAACTGGTACAAATTTTAATTCCATCAAGCACCATGAAACTACAAAGCATAACAAAATATTAGTATTTTATGTATTAAAGTCTTAGTAGACATTTTAGGTTATATTTCCTTAAAAAAATTCTGACACAAACAACCATAAGCCAACAATAAGCCTCTAACAGTAAAAATTAAGTAAGTTTCAGCTTAAATCACACACATATCAAATCACACATTGAAGACATAAACATAAACATCATAAACATAAACATAAACAACATGATGGTGTAA